>JAHHZJ010003052.1:0-23354 GCA_021437245.1 Aegilops speltoides | reverse complement strand
GGCTGAAAGACTCCTAGCTGATCTTGCAAAGCGGGAGGTGCAGAAGGTGTCATTGAAGATCGACAACAAGCTGCAATCACATTGTGCAAAAATCCGGTTTATCACGGAAGGAGCAAGCACATAGATACCGGTTCCACCACATCCGGGAGTGCATTGAGGAAGGGATGATCGAAGTTCTGCATGTGAACACAAAAGACCAGCTTGCGATATTCTCACGAAGTCTCGGGCGACAAGTTCTTGGAGATCACGAGAAAGGATCGGCGTCAGACTGTAAAAGTAAGGACATCGTGTTTAGGGGGTGATTATTGGAATTAACCACGACGTCCTAGTCCGACCGACGAAATAGTCACCGAGTAGGTTTTGTATAGGGGCAGGTTAGCTTCTTTAAATACCTCGTAACCCGCTGTAAATCATCGATCGGAAAAGTTGAAGCAATAAAAAGTGTACCAGGCTCGTCAGGCCTTTGGCAATCACCAAAGTTTTTCCTCCGTCTAGTTTGGATCGCAAGTTCCGTCGGGAGAGTCGCCGGCTACACGTGCGTGCACAGACGCGTCTGGCCAGAATCGATTAAGCTCCTGCTAGCTTGCGCTGGCTAGTTGCACGTCGTAGTGATCCTGGTTGATCTGATCTAGAGATCAAAAGCCAACAGTAGGTCGCCAAAGGCGATGCTCTGTGCTTCTTGGAGCAGCACGCTTATATTTATAATCCTGTTGCCGTAGTAGCCGTCTGGGAGTGGTAGTTTGTTGAGACTTTTAAATTAGTTATTCCATAACTAGTTTAGAAGCTAGCGAATAAGAGGCGGCTTATGGAAAAAGCTGGGAAAAAGGCAGCTTATTTTAAGCTGCCAAAAGAACTAGCCCTGAAGGTGCTCACGCCAGCGCCGCCCTTTGTGTGCTAGAGTGGAAATATGGTGCTTATGGAGGTGAAAACCTCAAGCTTGTTGACAACAGGCGTCTGAGATAGGATCATCTTGGGACAAAAAAGCGGAGAGCATCGGGATGAATAGCAGGGGATCGCGCGCGCCTGGCGGGGCCGGTCATGGCAGGGGAGATTCACCAAAGCCCGGTTGCCATCCCTAGAGAAAGCGGTCCATGTCCGGGGGAAGTGGAACATGGCAGTGCCGTCCATGGCGCCATGGTGCGTTACCTTCCCTAACAACCAGGCTGCCACACTTCAAAAATGTCACCTACACATATGAATTTGCGGCACAAGTTTTATATGAAGTACTATATGTTTGTAGTACACATTAGTTTGTGTTAGAATGAATGAATGAAAAACTTGCTAACAAAGACCCAGACATATATACCTTAGTGGCGCACAGGAGGCCGTCTGAGCCGTCGATTCGGGGAACAAACAGCCTCCTTTTCTTTGGCGATGGCTGGAAGTTGATGAAGACATCGACTGTGAGACGAGAGTGTGAGCCACGAGGAAGAGCATGCCCTTTCGGTTGCAGTCGATCTCCAACCTGCCATCCCCGCCCTCCTTGAAGCAGCTGGCCAAGGGGTAGAAGGGCACAAGGACCTTGCTCAACGCCGTCTTCAGCTGTTTGGTCACCGGAACGTCAATGGTAGAAGTGGACGAGTGGGGCGTAGCCTTTGTGGACTAGCATAAGATCGAGCGGCGACAGCCGGAGTGCTTTACTCGGCGTGTGCGCGGCCGGCGTTAGAAAGCAGGACTCTACCACCTGCACCACCTCCTCCACACCGTCCATTCACCTTGCTCTGCTCTCCCTTGCCTTCTCTAAGATTTAAAAAATAGTGCGCTATAGTACCACTAGCACGCTATAGCGTTTTGAGAATTGTCTCGCTAAATAAATCGTTTACAATGACACACTAATAGCATGCTATAACACGATATAGCATGCTAAAAGCGTATTTCAAGGCCCACGCTATTTTGCTGTAGCGTGCTATTTTTTCGTTGCTTCTCTTCCTCCCCCTCTCTCTCTCTCTTAGCGTTAGCTACTGTGTTGGAAATGGGGCGAAAGCTCAAAAGAATATGGAAGAAGAGATCGTCTTCGTCTTAAAAAAAAAGAGAGAGATGGCATATTCACAAGCAATTATTGATGGAGAGATCACGTCTCGCTGTTTTCCCACTGCCCGGTCCGTCCGTCTGTGTGTCTGTCTGTCTTCTCTCCTCTTCTTCCGGCGTCTCTCTCTCCCTGCTCTGCCTCTTACAGGGCCCGACAGAAAATTAATGGCGGGACGTGTGTCTGCCTCCAAACAATGTGTTTAGTTTCCTTCAATGGGTGACACAGCAGCATGGTGATGGTACTACAAAAATGCTAAGCTCTACTCACTATCATACAGCTGTAGAGAAAGAAAACAACGAGATTTGATATATCGCCATGTATGTCCCCATCAGCCAGATCGCCTTTCTTTACCATTATCATGTCTAGAAGATATGCGATCACATGCCAAAAGATATGAGATCCTCACTGCCCATTTCCAACTGGTAGCTAGAAGTAGCAGTAGCGCTAGAAGAAAAGCAAGACAACATCCGGTAGTAGCTAGTGCAACAAGGAGAAATAACAACGCAACTTCTCTTAGGAATGGCCGGCGAGGAGGAGGTGCAGGTGGTGGAGTCCTTCTTCGTGACGCCGGCGTCGGACACACCGAGCAGGGCGCTCCGGCTCTCTCCATTCGACCTCATGCTGGCCAGCAGAGGCTACACCCCACTCGTCCACTTCTACCGCCGACCAGACACCGCCGGCGACGACTTCTTCGACGTGACCAGGTTGAAGGCGGCGTTGGGCAAGCGCTTGTGCCCTTCTACCCCTGGCGGCCGCTTGAGGCGGGCGGCGGCAGGCTGAGTTGGAGATCGACTGCAACGGCAAGGGCATGCTCTTCCTCGTGGCTCACTCTCGTCTCACCATGGATGACTTCAGCGACTTCAAGCCATCATCAAAGCAGAGGAGGCTGTTTGTTCCTCACGTCAGCGACTCAGATGGCCTCTTATGGGCAACCCAGGTCCGTTTGATTCCTATCTAGTCCTTTCTATCCAAATCAATTACTAACTACACCTACAATTAACAGAACTAACATGCAGTACTATTCAGAAGCAATTAGTAATATGTACAACAAATTAATCCATATATGTATGTAGGTGACATTCTTAAAGTGTGGTGGGGTGGTCTTAGGGTCGGCAATCCATCATGCTGCTATGGACGGATCTGTTGTATTCCACTTCTTAAGGACATGGTCAGCTTTCTCCAGAGACGGCGACCGGGCTATGGTGAACCTCCCCTGCCATGACCGCTCGCGCTTGTCTGCGCGTGATCCACCTGTTGTTCATCCCGACACACTTTCCATTTTTAGCTCCAAGATAAACCTACCCCCGCAGCCAGGGCCAGTCGTCAACGAGGTTGTGTCCTTCACCCTTGCCAAGGACCAACTTTCCACTCTCAAGCGCATATCCGGTGGTGATGGCGTGAGCACCTTCAGCGTCGTGAGCGCCCACCTGTGGCAATGCATGTGTTTAGCCCGGCAGCTACCCCCGGATGCTACGACGCAGCTTATGTTCTCGGCCAACATCCGCCGCATCATGAGGCCACCACTCCCAGACGGCTACTTCGGCAACGCGATAATAAACCTAAGTGTCGGCGACAAAGCGCATGCAATCGCCTCACGCGAGCTGAGCTACATTGCGCGGCGAATAAGAGACACCCACAGACGGTTGAACGACGAGCTAGTGCATTCGGCAATCGACTACCTCGAGCTAGCAAAGAGGGACAATGAGCGCCCGGCTACAAGCAATTTGCCGGTGACTGACATTAGAGTTGTCAGCTGGCTTGGCATGCCGTCATACGATGCGGATTTCAGCTGGGGGAGGCCATTGGCTATGTTCCGTGCTGAACCGAACCGCGGTGGTTTTGTTCACCTGATTGACAGCGCGCAGGGTGATGGTAGTGTGCGCATCATCATGTCTATAGAGGTTGCAATTCTCAGCGAGTTCAAGCGTTTGTTGTATGCCAAATTCAACAACATGTTGTATTCTAAGTTTTAACCTGCATGTACCAGGTGTGTTCTAGTCATGGATGTACGATATTTTTAACCTCTCAGGTGTTTGTACCCCGAGAAATAATCTTAAGCAACTTATGATAGGCTTATCCAATTAAATTCAATCCTTCTGGTATCAGCTGCAGAGTAGAGTTTCGAGGAATGTACAATTTTGTTTACTGTGACGAAGATAATTACTGCAAATGGTATGGTTTACGCTCAAGCTAGCTTTATTTATTTTTAGGCCCTGTGCTCTGTCTGTGGTGGTGCTCGGTCACTTTCAGCCATGGTAGCGAAAGTTAATTGATTTGAATCCATCTATATAGTGGGATGGGAGGAAGCTTGCTGAGCTCGGCGTGGGTGTAATTTTTAGTTGTAACAATGTAAGTAATGTGACGCTGTGATTCTGCACGCAGGTCCAGATGTTCCCAGGTGTGAACAAGAAATCGTTTAAATAACCGATTTTTTTAAAAAAATATGATTTTTTTTTTGTGGTGCATGATGATCAAATGCGTTATGCCCATGCCGAATTTGGTGGAGTTTGGATATTCGAGGAGCTCATGGCATAAAAGAAATTTTTCGGGCCTGTGAGAAAGTTTGAAAAAGCGCACTGTTGGTAGCTGATTTTGTCTGTTTTGGCGCAAGCTCCATGAATGTCGTTTACCCATGAATTTTTGCACACACCTGGCGCATTGAAGCATCTTGCACGTAAAATGGAATCAGATTTTTTGAATTTTGTTTACTATTTGTTTTGATTTTACTGTTCCCTAGGTGTAGATGAGCTTGAGCTCCGAACAGCTCCGAACTGAATTATCTAAATTAATGTGGTTTCTATTTAAGTATCATATGGATTAGAATTTGATACTTGTTCTGAAACAAGAAATAGAATTAGATACTGCTGGCAGAAACTATTAAGAATATAGTAGTTTTGCTCCTAGTCTTTATGTCAGGTTGGACCTAGCCCCCTTTGGATGTAGACCCTGATGACCATGTCACCATTTACTCAAGTACTCCTAGGGAACCGTGCTAGCGAAACTTAATAAATTTTCCATTTACTCAAGTACTTAATATATTTTATTTTATCCAATCAAGACCATAATCTAGATGCTTTCTATGCGCCCGGATGTAACCTTCCATATTAAGTAACTCCTACTCTTTCCTTTTCGGAGATGTGTTATTTTATTTCCTTCGTGGTTGGGTTTTTATCATTGTTTTGCATTTTGTTCTTGTTATGCATCTCATCTCTTGTCATCATGTGCATTGCATCGGCATCGTTTTCATAAAACTTCGTAACCGTTCGTAGTTGCCCTTTCTTTCTTTGCTGCATTGGCATGTTGTGGGACCCTTGTCCTCGTTGACATGTTGTCGGACCGCTTGCCCTTATTGACCTTCCCTCGGACCGTTTGAACCCTCTCTTCTCTTTTCTCGAGACCAACAAAACCCTTGACCCCATGGCCTTTAGTTAGACCTTTGTCTTTGTTTTCCCCTCTCATCTAAATGCCTACCCTCTCAACACGATTGCACGACCCCCTCTTTCTTGCGTCCAAAACTTCCCGAACCCGACCGGGCTTTCATTACCGTTGAGGTCGGATCATACCCTAACGTCTACAAAACATCTCCATTTTCTTATTTGGCCTCCCTAGCCTATTTTTCTCGACCGTCCGATTTTTATCGGATGATCCAAACTCCCCTTTTTCCTATATATAACCAACCCCATACCTAATCTAGCCTAACCCTAGACCCTAGGCGCCTTGTCCCATCCTTCCTTTCCCTCCGCGCCACGACCAACTCCCTTCGCTCTCGGGATCCTCCCGATCCGATCCAGCCAACCACGCGCAGCCATCTCCCTCCTCGCTTTCATCCTCGGGCAGTCCCTCGCTCGATCCAGCCTCCTTCCTCCTCCTGCGCCCACGACTGCCAAATCCCCTCGCGATCGGGCTCATCCCCTCGATCCACCCGGCCAGCGGAGGACTCCTCCTCTCCCGCTCCTCCTGCGTCGTGCTCCTTCCCGAGCCCGCGCCTCTCCTCCACCAAGCAGCCAGCCTGCGCCGCCTTCGTCCAGCGCCACATAGCGGCAGCAACCAGGCCGTTTCCCGCGCGTCCTCGCCGGATCCTCTGCCTCCTCTGCCTCGTCATGCCCGAGCGCTCCTCCTCGTGACCCGCCGCCCCGGCGAGCCGCCGCCGTCGAGCTCCTCCCTGCTCACGCGCCTGAGACCAGCAGCAGCGGTCGAGCCGACCCGCGCAACTCGGCACCCTCGCGGCGAGGAGCTCTCATGGCCACCGACCCTCTGCCTCGCGCGTTCGCGCGCCTGAGACGCCGCCCCTTCGTCCGTTGGCCGAGAGCGGCCATCTGGACCTGGATCCCCTCTGCTCCGCCGCCTGGCTGCCGATTCCGCGCCGTCCCGGAGTCCCTCACCTCGCCGCCCTTTTCGCCTCGCTCGCCGGAGCCCTGCCCGCGCCAAGCCGCCGCCGCGCCTGGCCCCTGCCTCGACTTGCTGCTGTACATTTCTTGAGCGAGCAGCCCTTCCGCTGCCCGCTCCGTTGACGCGTCGCTTCAGGCTCTTCGCGTCGCCAAGGCACAACCTCCTCCTCTCCGACAGCCCCATGAGGCCCAGCGATGGCCGGCCTCCTCTGCCTCCCGACCGGGCGAAGCCCATGGTGAGATGCCCCCCAGCGCTGTTCTGTTGGGCGAGGCTCTGATTGACCCATGTCTGTTTTTTTGAAGCTGTGATTTTAACCTTATCCGGTGAATTCTTGTTTCTGAAAAAAACCCTAATGTTCATGCATATAATAACTCATTAACCGTGCATCGGATGTAAATAATTTATATATGTAAAATGCTTAGAATTTCATCTAGTTTCATAATATGCCACTTTCATCCATGTTTAAATTGTTTAAAATGTTGTTTGATTAAATTTGCTCAAATGCCATGTTAAAATGATTTATTTCATAACTAAATAACCGTAACTCCGATTTTAATAAACTTTATATGTAAATGGGGTAGAATTTTGCCTAGTTTAACATGGTCCACTTTATTTTGCTGTTTAACAACATTAAAATATGTTTTAGGGCTGAACAGTACCAAATTCATAATATGCTTATGAGGTTTTTCCGGAATTGTTGTTTATTCTTAGGCCTCATTTAAACTTGCCTAGTTAGGTAGTGTTCTTATGCTTCACCTTGCCATGTTAATCAACATTTAATATTGTTGGGTAGCTTAAACAAGTGAGAACTAAATAATTGATGTGGTGTTCCGTCAATATGCAACTCGTTGCATATTGAGCTCCACTTAACTTGTAGTATTGTTTGTTGCACTTTGCCATGCCAAGCCTCATTAAATCGGACATGCATCATATTTGCTGCGCATCATGCCATGATCATGCTTGTGTGTTTACTATGTTGTTTGCTTCTTTCGGGTTGCCTCTCTCGTTAGCCGGTTTAGTTCAGGAGTTGCGAGGATCCGTTCGACTCGTCCGTTTGTCTTCTTCATGGACTCGTTCTTCTTCCTTGCGGGATTTCAGGGCAAGATGACCGCTTCCCTGGATCTCATTACTATCATTGCTATGCTAGTTGCCTCGTTCTTCGCTATCTTTGCGCTACCTATTACACTGTTTATCAAGCCATCCCATATTGCCATGAACCTCTAATCCTTTGACACCATTCCTAGCGAACCGTTGTTTGGCTATGTTACCTTTGTAGCCCTCTTATAAGCGTTGCTAGTTGCAGGTGTCGTGGTTCTAAGTCGACGATGAAAGTAGGGGTAGGTTAAGGAGGCGATGTCCTAGCTATGGAGCAGTTGTGGAGACAAAGGATGTGCGAGTTGAGGCCCTTCTCGGAGGAAGTAACAGCCCTACGTCTCGAGCCACGAGGCGGTCGAGTGGATTATGAGTATGAGTATTACAAGAATCTGAACCCCTCTATCGTGGAGGGTGGCTTATATAAATCGCGGGACTGGCCGGCCACGTAATGGAGGAAATAAAGTACATTAAGCTAGGGGTTCTTGTGCGCCCTCATAAAATGCTTTAACTATCATTAAGCCTATTCAATAGCGAACCGTTAGCTTGCGAGTGCCTTCGACCTTCGGTGGTGGTGAGTCTTCATGGTGAGTGAGTCTTCCATGGTGAATCCTTCGATCTAGTCGAGTGGATCCCTCTTTGGTCATTGGAAGATGATCTCTTCTATGAGTGCCCTAGGGTGGGGCGTTTAGGTCAGGCCTATGACCCTACCCTAGGTATATGAATCCATCATTAGCCCCGAATGGATTGAGGCTTGAGTGAAGGAGGAGTTAGCGTTGTTTCCGGCTGCTTTTGCATTCAGCTACGTGTTGTCTCGGATCAAGATCTTCTTTGTTGATAACAAGAAACTTTCCTTGATCGACTTGATCCATTCTTGTTCTTTAGTCGAGTGACTTCCTTTGCTATACGAGTAACGGATCGCGGGGAGATCTCGCATTTGACAGACTGATCCGTCGCCCGCGGATCTCGCGGAATCTGAAATTTGGGAAGCGAAAGCGGAACAAGCTGCGGCGCTTGGATGGGGCGTAACGAGGCGCCTCGATTTTCGCGCCGCTTTCTCCGCCATGTCGTGCGGGCGGCTGCTCGGGATATGATTGGATTGCTTGGGTCCACTTGTCATCCACTCGGAAGGATGCTATAAATGTAACTCCGGGGCTCGTGCACGATACCTTGTTCTTCCTCCCGTTCTCTCTGTCTCCGCTCTCCACCTCCGCTGCTGCTCCTTGCCATCTCTCTCCTTGCGCATTCCGCGGCGTCAGGGCAAAGAAAAAGCAACGATGCTGGGCGTCGAAAAAAGCGTCGGTGGTGGAGAAAGCGTCGGCGGCGAGAAAGCGAAGGGAGATCCACGTCGCGGTGGTTCTTTATCGAATCAAACTGCGAAGGCTGGGTCGAGGCTGGATCAATCGGCGATCGAGGAAAGGATCTCCTTGATATGGCTGATGGGATTGATTCCCCGCAGACGCGAGGCTTCGGTCGAGTGGCAGCCTCAACGGAAAAGAGGGTGAGTCGTGCTTTTGACAACCCATGTCGACGGGGTTTTCGTTGCCACGAGTGTCTTCTTCGAGGTTTTCTGAATTTCTTGAACCCAGCTCCACCATTTTACTCAAACTCCGCCGCATACCTTGCGCGTTTGTGTCTATGTGCGAAAACTTCTTGGGTTGTCGACCGCCTTGGGGTTTGTTCAAGTACATCTTCACGTGTCGCTCCCGGTGTGAAGAAGGCAAGCTCCTGTGACGAAAAACCCAAGTAGTCGGATGTGTGGTGGTTTAGGAGTCGGTTGAGGAAAAAAGCACCTTTCAGCTATGCATTTTCCGAGTCGGTCGGGGTTGGCGGTCGACCTGGTTCTATTGCGGAGCGAGGCGGCGCCGGGGCAATCGGTAGCCTCCCGAAATTTACCATGGTCGAGTGAATAAACCCTCCTCCACGAAGGTTGTTCTGAAGAGGGCTGAAGTGAAGATCTTGATGGACCGAGTGGTGCAGCTGGTTAGGAGCAGGTGGTGGCATGGATCTCTGGAGGTTTTTCTTGACGAATCCAGCCCCTTGATTCGAGTCCTTTGTATGTGGTTGTATTGCGGCACGAAAGGCGAGACTCGCGTCCACGGGAGGCGGTCGGCGATGCCGTAGTGGAAAGATGGATGACTTCAATCACTGGAAACAAGGACAATCCTCGCGGATCCGGAGGATTTCCCGCAATCGTGACAGCGTTCGGATAAGGTACACTTGTTACATTTTTACGTTGTATGGTATCGAGTGTGTTTACGTAACGGTCGGTGAACTACGCTTCAATACTTCGAGGCCTTCACCGAGCTGTATTCAATGCCCAATGGCGCCAGATTCGGCGAGGAGGTGAAGCCAGCGAGGCGAAGTCAAGAAGAGTGGGACTCGAGCGCTGCGAGGAGGCGGCGGCGGCAGCGATGATGATGATGGCGAGGATGATGATGGCGAGGGCGAAGAGGAGGAAATCGCACCACAGCGCTTCGGAAAGCGGTCAAAACTTGCCACGACCCTTGGCTGAGCAGCGGTAAGGGAGTTGCGACTGCCTCGCGATCGACCAGCGCCCTCGAACCGCTTCACCGGTGCCGGCGAAAGCGCCAAAGCGGCGAAGGTAGTTCCGCCGAGGACAACCAAGCCTCTGCCAAAAATGAAGTGTCCATCCCCACCATCTCGGGGTAAACATATTGCTTAAATTCTCATGTTCTATATAGATTTTATCTCTGATTGAAACTTGAATCGGTCGTTGATTCTTGGATTTTCGATCTTTGCGACTTGAAACCTCAGCTAAAGTGGCGATCATGAGATGGAAGGCGCGCCACCTCAAATCTTGGTATTATATCCTTAATTCTTGCTCTTAGTCGGTGACTCAAGATTTACGACTTTAACTCTTTTACGAAGCTCCAGCGATAACATCATCACTCTTCGGCAGCGATGATGAGGATGAGAACCAGAGGAGCTAGGAGGAGTAGGAAGGCATCTGCTGGCGAGAGAAACCCGAGTCGCGGCGCCCGAGACCGTCGTGACGGAAGGGGAGGACTTTCGACATCGTGACCCAGCGGTGCGGTGACCGGTCTTTCGGCCCGCCGTCGAGTCTTTGGACAACCTTCGATCTTCACCACGCACCCGTCCGGAGGACCAAAGCGATGCTGCTAAGGAGGCGATCCGTCAGCGAGGGATCATGATGGAAGCGGTGAAGATCGCTCGGGATCTGAGCCAAGCAGCTTATGATGCCAGCTCGCCCTTGAGCAATGTTGGTCGATCGACCACCACCTGTGTTAGGATATGCTATCAAAAACTTTTCTTTCTGAAATTTATAGCAATAGCAGTCACCCTTTGGGTGTGTCGATAAAAACTCCGTGTTAGCGGGGGCACGCTGAGTGCACCCGCTGGGTGTAGTCCCCAAGGCTAAGGTCATTGCTGGCGATCGGTCTTAAACTTCATAAATAAATATTGATCATCACTCGAATGAAACAAATGTATTTACGAGACCGGTGGGGGCACGCTGAGTGCACCCAGTGTAATCTCGAGGCGTGGTGGTTGCTTGGCGATTGATTACGGTCTGAAAAAGCTCTGGTCATTGGTCGACCTTTTTTTTTTTTTGGTGGTGGTCACATGTAAACTTACTAAGAATGGAACTGGTCGTTGATGACTCGCTCTCTTTTTTTGATTGGTGGTGGTGCATTATATCTTGAATAAGACCGGTGGGGGCCGCTGAGTGCACCACTTGGTGTAATCCAGACTACGGTTGAATGCTTGTATTCATTTGTAGTCTTAAAGCTTGCAATTCTTCTTGATTCACTCGGAGTGGATTATCTCGATATTTTTGCAAGCTGACTCTTAGTAGAAATCTTGTGATCTTGCGACGCGCTATCTTTGAGCTGGGCGAAGCATATTCAGCTCGAGTTGGACTTGAAACTGGTGCAAGAGAATCGTGAGGCGAAGGAGGAGACCAAAGGTATGTTTGGTGAGATTTGACGACTCTGTCCTCCTCCTACTTGCTTCAAGTTTGACTTTGCTGCGATTCTGAGGCAAGGTGAAGGAAGCTCAAAGGAAGAAGGAGCTTGAGCTGTGCGAGAATATCAAGCTTGCGATGAAAAATTGGCCTCGGTTGCCAAGCTCGAGCAGGAAACGCCGATCTGAAGGCTGCTCGGCGCTGCAAGCAAGGATCTTTGGCGAATGAAGGCGACAAGAAGAACGACGATAAGATCCTCAACTGGCTGGGAAGAAGAGCAGTGGAAAGCTTCTTGGGCGGTCTTGCTAAGAAATTGTTCCTTAAGCTCGAAGGTAACCTTCTCCACTCGACCAATCCTCCCAACTGTTATGTTTCCATTATTTGTTTTCTGACTCGAGGTTTTGTCTATCACGAGTTACGCATAACCGAAGAAAAACCAGCCAGGTGGAGAGCGAACCTTGACCTGTCAATTCCCGGTGAGCGATGAAACTGCCATGAACATCTTCATTTGGAATCCCGTGTTCTTTGCTGTTGTGGATTATCTCGCCAAGGCGAAAGCGGCTACATCTACGCATCGACTCGGCCTCTCTGGCCCAATGAAACACTCCAAAATGACCTTGAGTCATTGATGGCTCGTGAAACGCCGTCCACGACCGAGTGCAAGAGTGGAAGAAATCTTGACTCGGTGCGGTGCGGGCGTTGCCACAATGTGCTGGCGAGTCCATTGCAAGGAAGCTCGAGAAGATAAGGTGGCAGCTCTCCGGTGGCCAACACCAAAAACACGACTTGGGACCTTCATGGAGACTTTCGCCGCTGCTGCCGCAGCGGATTGCCGGCAGGATTGATCTTGGCGAGTTCGTTGCTCCATCCAGCCCTCCACAGGAGGGTAAAAACTTTCTTGACCTTAAATTTGCCTCGGTATGCGAGTGAAGTTATAACCGATAAAACTTTAACGGGCTTAGTGCACGAGCACTCTCGGTTACTTTAGGTGTCGACCTAAATTTGGATTGGATGTTTGGCTATGATTGCCCTTGGCTTGAATTGCTCTTTGCAGGTTAACGGCGAAGTGCTTCTGCGTCGACTTATTCCTTAGGCGAGCAGGCTGCGGCTAAGCCTCTACAGTGGAAGTCGGCTTACCACTCGGTAGGATTTTAATAACAAGGCGAGCTCGGGCTGCAGCTAAGCCCAGTGGGAGGTTGCTCTCCACTCGGTAAGATTCTTTATCTTAGGCGAGCAGGGCTGCAGCTAAGCCCAGTGGGAGGTTTGCTCTCCACTCGGTGGGATTCTTTATCTTGGCGAGCAGGGCTGCAGCTAAGCCCCAGTGGGAGGTTTGCTCTCCACTCGGTGGGATTTCTTTTATCTTAGGCGAGCAGGGCTGCAGCTAAGCCCCAGTGGGAGGTTTGCTCTCCACTCGGTAGGATTTCTTTTATCTTAGGCGAGCCTTTGGGCTGCAGCTAAGCCCCAGTGGGAGGTTGCTCTCCACTCGGTAGGATTTCTTTTGTATTTGTGTCGAGCTCGGAGAAGAGGTCATGATCGACATGTTGTATTTGTGTCGAAGCTCGGAGAAGAGGTCATGATCGGCTGCGCCTCGTTTTCCTTGCGAATATACTTCATACTTAGGCGAGTCCTTGGACTGCAGCTAAGCCTCAGTGAAAGTCGGCTTACCACTCGGTGGGATTTGTAAAAACTTAGGCGAGCAGGGCTGCAGCTAAGCCCCAGTGGAGTCTGGCACCACTCGGTGGGATTCTAAAAACTTAGGCGAGCAGGCTGCAGCTAAGCCCAGTGGAAGTCGACACCACTCGGCAGGATTTTAATAACTTAGGCGAGCAGGCTGCAGCTAAGCCCCAGTGGAAGTCGGCACCACTCGGTGGGATTCATAAAACACTTAGGCGGAGCGGTTCGCGCCTAAGCCACCTTGGGGGAAGTGAAAATTTTACTCGGCATAAAATAAAAAGTGACAAAAATTATGAAGGAATTGTGACACTATTACTTCAAAGCTCGTGAGCTACAAAGTACTTTATTACAATTCTTCCGGTGAAAAACTTTAAGTGTAAAGCAGGCGGGCAGATCCGCATTCAAGCTCGGGGCTCATCGATATCGTGTTCGACATTGTAGAGGCGATATGCCCCATTGTGGAGCACCTTTGTGACGATGAAGGACCTTCCATGAGGGAGGCGAGTTTATGTTATGCTGATCCACTCGAAGGACAGGATCTCCTTCTGGAAGGCTCGACCTCGCACATTTAAAGGCGTCTGGTAGCGCAAGTCTTGCTGGTAAATGGTCGGCGGATCGAGCCATTTCTCTTTCCTCTTCGAGTCATTGCATCTGGCGTGCTTGCTCAACACACTTCATTATAAAGTTCAATTAGTGGAGCATTGTGAAGGAGATCACTTTCGGTAAAACTGCTACGCCCCATAGACCGGGAAGAAAGGAGTTCTCCCGATCGACCGATTAGGCGTGGTCCATAAACCCCAAAGCACGAAGGAAGTTAAATCGACCCAAGCTCCAGCCGCATGCTTGAGATCTCGCATCAAGCGGGGCTTCAAACCCTTGAGGATTAGTCCATTGGCTCGTTACGCTGTCCGTTCATTGTGGATGGGCAACTGAGCGTGGTCGACTTCGTATGCCTTAGGAGTTGCAAAATCCTTGAATTCTTCGAGTCAAAATTCGACCCATTGTCCGTGATAATCTTGTGCGGGACTCCATACACTGAGCGTCAACTTTCGGATGAAGAAACAGCGATACCAGCATCAAGTTTTTGATTGGCTTAGCCTCAATCCACTTGGTGAACTTGTCATTGCTACCGATACATCGTGAAGCCGCTTCGACCCGTTCGCAAGGACCGATCATGTCAACCCCATACCGCGAAAGGCGGACGAGTGGAATGGTCTTCAAAACTGGCTTGAGCTTGTGTGACATATTGGAGTAGAGCGGCATCCTTCGCTTTTGTCCACTATTTCTTCGCCATCTCATTTGCTCTCGGCGAGTAAAACCCAGCTCGGTATGCTTTGGCTACAATGGTCGAGAAGGGCGCATAGTGACCACAGGTCCCAGTGGATATCATTGAGAATGGCTCGACCTTCTTACGGCGTTATGCATTTTTGTCCGACTCCGTTGGGCTTTCTGTATAACTGCTCATTGATAGCAGTAAAGGCTTTGGATCGGCAGACGATCTGCGAGCCTCTTCCTCATCTTCTAGGAGTTCCTTTCTCGGGATATCGCAATATATGGAATTGTCCAATCGGGAGTGACCACTAAAACCTCCATGACCAAGTCGACCCTGCGGGACCTCAACAGGTCGAGTCCGTGGCACTCTGGGTTGTGGAGCTTCTTACGTGTAGGGATCTTCTTTGGTAGCGGAGTGTGTATATGTTCCAAAAACACGCCACTCGGAATGGCTTCCCTCTTGGACCCTATCTTAGCGGATCATCTGCTGCCTGATTTTTTAGTCGGGGATGTGATGGAGCTCAACCCCTCAAACTTCTTTTCCAGCTTCCTCCTGCATTGCGATATCCAGTCATAGCCGGGCTTCTCCGTCCTCCTTCATCACTTGATTGACCACTAGATCTGAGTCGCCATAAACCATCGGTGACGGGGCCGAGAATGAGATAATGCCATGCGCAATCCATATAAAAGGGCCTCATACTCTGCCTCATTGTTGGAGGAATCAAAGTGAATCTGGAGCACATACTTAAGCTTATCCCCTCAGAAGCAGAACAACTTGACACAGAACCATTCAGCATCTTGGAGCCGTCGAAGAACATGGTCAATGCTCGAGTGAACTTCGATCGGTTCTTTGTTGTTCAATCCACTCGGCAAGGAAATCTGCTATAGCACAGGACTTAATGGCTTTCTTTGCCTCGAATTTGATATCAAGGGAAGAAGTTCAATCGCCCACTTAGCCACTCGACGGTTGCGTCTCTGTTATGCAAGATCTCACGATAAAGGGCGTCGGCGGCAGCGTGACAGAATGATCGGAGAAATAGTGAGCAACCTTCTTTGTGGTCATGTATATACCATACACAAGCCGATAATGAGGGTATCTACTGCTTGGATGGAGTCAAAACTTGGACAAATAATACACGGACGTTGAACTTTGAAGGCCTTTCCTTCCTCTTCCCGCTCGGCCGTAAGCCTGAGCCGACAACTTGTCCGATGGCTGCAATATAAAACAACAGGCTCTTTGCTGATTGGAGCAGCAAGCACCGGCTGGGTGGAAGCGAGCTTTAGCTCGGCAAGCGCTGCATCGACTTCGGAGTCCACTCGAACTTGTCGGCCTTCTTCATCGATCGGTAAAGAGGTAATGCCTTTTCACGAGTCGTGAGATGAATCGACTTAAGCGGCCAAGCATCCGTAAGCTTCGGGCGTCGTGCACTTTCGCGCAGGCGTTTCATTGGAGAATAGTGCGATCTTCTCAGGTTAGCATCGATTCCTCGTTGGAAGCGAAAACCGAGTAATTTTCCACGGGAACTCGAATGTGCACTTTGTGGATTGAGCTTGATATCGTACCTTCGGAGGTTGGCAAATGTTTCAGCGAGGTCGCGAGCAGGTGGAACCTTCGCGACTTGGCGGCGATATCATCCATATCGCTTCCACATTCCGGTGATCGGTGAAGACACTTCGAATCATTCGCATAAATGTAGCTCCGGCATTCTTGAGGCGAATGGCATGGTGATATAGCGAAGCACCGAATGGAGTGATGAAAGCTGTTTTATTTCGTCGGGTCCATCTGAGGCGGATCGATGATACCGGAATACGCATCTAGAAAAGACAACCTCTCACACCCAGCGGTCGAGTCGACAATTTGATCGATGCGGGGAGAGGAAAATGATCGCCGGGCAGGCCGATTAATGTGCAAAATCAATGCACATGCGGGTGAGTCATCCTTCTTGGGGACCATGACAACATTAGCGAGCCACTCGGGTGGTAAATCTCGGATGAATCCTGCTGTCGGCGATCGAGCCACTTCTTCCCCAATAGCCTTTCTCTTACGGGCGGCGGACGTCGCGAGATGCTCTTTGACTGGTTTAGCTGACTTGTCGACTCGAAGGCGATGCTCAGCCGATTCCTGGGAACACCGGCATGTCGGTGGCTTCCATGCAAAGATGTCGATTCTCACGGAGGAACTGGATGGCGCTTCTTCCTATTTGGTCGAGTGTTGTGGATATGTGGGTCGGAGCTGCATCGAGGTCGATCGGATGAATATGGGCGAGCCGTCTCACGAGACGAGTTGAATCACGAACTCTATGGCTGGTTTCTTAGATCGTAGCAAATCACTCGGATCTGTGTGTTGCATGTACTCGTCGAATTGACTGGCGACACTTGAGAGTCGGCAATCTTTGAGCCCTTAAAGCACTCTTCCGCCTTCTTCCGATCCCGGTGGCGGTGATCACCCCTTGGGTCTGGCATCTTGAGTTTGAGGTACCGTAGCATGGTGGGCCATGAATGCGTGCGTGGCGAGCCTCCCCAAAATGGCATGAATGCGCACTCTGAAAATCCACAACCTCAAAATCGACTTTTCTTTGCGGAAGTGTTTGGAATCACCAAAAACCACGTCCGGGGCTATTTGGCGAGTGAGTTGGCCTTCTTCCTGGTATGACCCGTGGAAACTCATATTCTTTGGCGCTCAATCGGGACATCGGAATGCCCATCCTTTTAATGTATCCGCATACAACAAATTCAGCCCACTACCACCATCCATCAGCACTTTTGTCGATCGAGTGCCTTCGACAAGCTGGATCGACCACTAGCGCTTATGCGCCCGGGGGTGGCAATGTGGTCGGGTGATCAGATTGGTCGAATGTGATGGGTGTGCAGGACCACTTCACATAATTTGGCTTAGCTGGGGCAACCATATTCACCTCCCGATTGATGACTTTCGATCGACTTTTGCTTTCCACATCCGCGAAGATCATCAGTGGAGTTGACATCGGGTATTCCTCCTCCTTTGTCCTCTTTGTCTCCGGCCTTGTCGCTCCTTCTCCTTGTCTTTAGGTGTTTGCCTGGCTTCTTTGGATCGGAGTCGACCTTTGGCGAGTGGTGTGTTTCGGGTAAATAATATTGCCCTCTTCATCCTTCTTCGTGTGAATATGGCATGGCATATCCATCCGTCATTTCCTTCCTTATCTTTCACTTTCTTGGATTCGGGATCCTTTGGGCTTCCCCTTGAACTTCCCTGAGTCACGGCGGGGCCTCTCCGAGAGCTTGGCTCGGCTTTCTTCTGCTTCCGGTGGAATTGCCCTTCTCCGTGACTTGGTTTGTATTTACCGCTTGGTCGGTCTTCTTCTTCGCCGTTAGGCGTGTTGCTAACAATCTCCATCATTCGACTCGGGGTCATGTCCCGGTTCGACCGAACTTGAGGCTCAATTCTCTGTTTTTGGCCTTGCGTCCTTGAAAGCATAAACTGCGATGGTCGGACACATTTTCCACAGTGTTGTGCAAGGTAATCCACCTCTGAATGTACTCTCGGAGAGTTTCATTGGTCTTCGCACACAAACTTGCAGCTCTGTCAAACCAGCGATTAAACACAAGTCCCTTCAAAAGTCTGACGAACACTCGGGACAAATCCTCCCAAGTATATATATCTTGCTGTGAGGTAATTGACTCAGCCATGCCACAGGCTGAACCTTCCAACATGAGGGGCAAATGTTTCATGGCCACCTCATCATTCCCTACCAATCTGAACAGCCACTCGGTAATCCTCGAGCCAAGTTTGAGGCTTAGATTCCCCGTGAACTTCTTGACTCCTGTTGCCAATCTGAAATTGGGGGGGATCACTGCGGCTCTGATAGCCCTGCTAAAACACTCCGGACCAGAGACATGCACTCGGCTGCTGGTGGGTGCATCCCTCTCGGGTCCTCCTCGATGGGCTCTGTTCCGGTCGACCAAGCCTTGCACGATAATAGATCGCGCATCAAAGCACAGTTCTCACAGGGTCGTTGGAATCCTTAGCCTATCTTGAAGCTGTCGTCTGTCATCTTGCCGCCGAGGCGTCTGACCCTTCCCTCGGAGGAAAGGGGCATTCGGCGCTGTCATCGGTCGGAGCGGTCTCGAGCTGCTCTCGCGGTTGTCGCGCCCTTCCGCTTGGAGGCGTCTGGGGCTGTGAGCGGTATGCAGTGTTAGCGGCGGCGGATCGGTGTGAATCTGTTCTTGCGACTGCGACACGGCTGAGTTCGATCACTGCCGCTCGGGTAAATCTCGATCTGCTGCAAGCCTCTTCCGCTTCCGGCGGGGCGGCTGAATAGACTACGCTATCACGAGTTGCAGTTGCTAAATTCTGAAGTGGCGTCACGGTATACGGGTCGGCGGGAAAAGCCGGCGTCGGCTGAGATTCGAGTCGTTGCGCGCCGCATTCGTCGAGTGCTTCGTGAAGATTCTCAAGCGGCGCGTTCAGCCACATTAATGGCGTGCTTCCTCAAAACACGAGCCTCGAGGTCTCTCTCGGCGATAGGGTATGTAGTGCATCCATGTTCCTCGTGAAGCTCTTCTCTCTGCGGAGAGTCGAGTGTCTCGGGCTGGTACTCCTCGTGTTCTTGCCGGGGTCACCTCCCGGCCCCCCGCCGTGGTAGCCGGGAGGACTGCGAGGCCGTCGACCATGAGGATCTCCGCCGCTGGATCACTGCTATCACACTCGGATCAGATCTCTCTGAACCGGTCGGCAGATCGAACAGGCCGTAAAGGGATTAAATCGGGCTCAATAGCGCGACTTGGGCGGTGGCTGTCTGGCGAGCCACCGCGTGCTTCACCCACCGCTGAAGCCTCGACCGACCAGGCGCTTGCTGGTGGGAAGCTGGCGGCGACCGATAAAGGAGTCGACCGATCTGGTCGGCAGTTGCCGCAGCAAAGCGCCCGCGAACACATCTTGTAAGTCGTCGCCCAGCAGACGGGGCGCCTCGATGTCAGAGGGCTTCACGGAGCCATCTTGGTCGTCGGCGACAAAGTGAAACACCAAGGCGGATCTCGTGCCCGTGCTCAAAACTCGAAGTCATCATGATGAAGGTACTCGGAATCTGCAACTCCTCCACAAATCGCTAAAACACACTGCCCGGTGGCGCCAAGCTGTCGTGGTTCTAAGTCGGCGGTAGAAGTAGGGGTAGGTTAAGGAGAAGCGATGTCCTAGCTATGGAGCAGTTGTGGAGACAAAGGATGTCTGAGTTGAGGCCCTTCTCGGAGAAGTAACAGCCCTCGTCTCGGAGCCTGGCGGTCAGTGGATTATGAGTATGAGTATTACAAGAATCTGAACCCCTCTATACGTGGAGGGGTGGCTTATATAAATCGCCCGGGGACCCCACCCGTACGTAATGGAGGAAATAAAGTACATTAAGCTAGGGGGAGTTCTTGTAGCGCCCTCATAAATGCTTTAACTATCATTAAGCCTATTCAATAGCGAACCGTTAGCGCTGCGGTGCCTTGACCTTACGGTGGTGGTGAGTCTTCATGGTGAGTGAGTCTTCCATGGTGAATCCTTCGATCTAGTCAGTGGATCCCTCTTTGGTCATTGGAAGATGATCTCTTCTATGAGTGCCCTAGGGTAGGGCGTTTAGGTCAGGCCTATGACCCTACCTAGGTATATGAATCCATCATTAGCCCCGAATGGATTGAGGCTTGAGTGAAGGAGGAGTTGGCGTTGTTTCCGGCTGCTTTTGCATTACAGCTACGTGTTGTCTCGGATCAAGATCTTCTTTGTTGATAACAAGAAACTTTCCTTGATCGACTTGATCCATTCTTGTTCTTTAGTCGAGTGACTTCCTTTGCTATACGAGTAACGGATCGCGGGAGATCTCGCATTTGTGGACTGATCCGTCGCCCGCGGATCTCGCGGGATCTGAAATTTGGGGAGCGCAAGCGGAACAAAGCTGCGGCGCTTGGATGGGGCGTAACGAGCGCCTCGATTTTCGCGCCGCTTTCTCCGCCGTGTATCGTGCGAGGCGGCTGCTCGGGATATGATTGGATTGCTTGGGTCCACTTGTCATCCACTCGGAAGGATGCTATAAATGTAACTCCGGAGGCTTCGTGCCTGATACCTTGTTCTTCCTCCCGATTCTCTCTGTCTCCGCTCTCCACCTCCGCTGCTGCTCCTTGCCATCTCTCTCCTTGCGCATTCGCTTGGCGTCATGCAAGGCAAAGAGAAAACGCGATCTTTGGGCGTCACGAAAAGCGTCGGTGGTGGAGAAAGCGTCGGCGGCCAGAAAGCGAAGGGAGATCCACGGTCGCGGTGGTTCTTCATCGAATCAAACTGCGAAGGGCTGGGTCGAGGAGGCTGGATCGATCGGCGATCGAGAGAAGGATCTCCTTGATATGGCTGATGTGGATTGATTCCCCGCAGACGCGAGGCTTCGGTCGAGTGGCAGCCTCAACGAGAAGAGGGTGAGTCGTGCTTTTGACAACCCATGTCGACCGGGGTTTTCGTTGCCACCAGTGTCTTCTTCGAGGTTTCTGAATTTCTTGGGCCCAGCTCCACCATTTTACTCAAACTCCATCGCATACCTTGCGCGTTTGTGTCTATGTGCGAAAACTTCTTGGGTTGTCGACCGCCTTGGGGTTTGTTCAAGTACATCTTCACGTGTCGCTCCCGGACTATGAAGAAGGCAAGCTCAGTGACGAAAACCCAAGTAAATCAGATGTGTGGTGGTTTAGGAGTCCGAGTTGAGACAAAAGCACCTTTCCAGCTATGCATTTTCCGAGTCGGTCGGGGTTGGCGATCGACCTGGTTCTATGCGGAGCGAGGCGGCGGCAGGGCAATCGGCCAGCCTCCCGAATTTACCATGGTCAGTGAATAAACCCTCCTCCTGAAGGTTGTTCTGAAGAGGGCTGAAGTGAAGATCTTGATGGACGAGTGGTGCAGCTGGTTAGGGCCGTCGACCATGAGGATCTCCGCCCGCTGGATCCTTTGCTATCACACTCGGATCACGATCTCTCTGAACGGTCGACAGATCGAGCAGGCCATAAAGGTTCGTCGGGCTCAATAGCGCGACTTGGGCGGTGGCTGTCTGGCGAGCCACGCGTGCTTCACCCACCGCTGAAGCCTCGACCGACCAGGCGCTTGCGCTGGTGGGAGGCTGGGCGAGCGACCGATAAAGTCGACCGAGAGCAGTCGGCAGTTGCCGCAGACAAAGCGCCCTTGAACACATCGCGAAAGTCGTCGCCCAGCGGACGAGGGCGCCTCGATGTCAGAGGGCTTCACGGAGCCATCTTGGTCGTCGGCGACAAAGTGAGGAACACGAGGCGGATCTCGTGCCCGTGCTCAAAACTCGAAGTCATCATGATGAAGGTACTCGAATCTTGCAACTCCTCCACAAATCGCTAAAACACCTGCTTACGGTGGGCGCCAAGCTGTCGTGGTTCTAAGTCGGCGGTAGAAGTAGGG
Source organism: Aegilops speltoides (assembly GCA_021437245.1). NCBI lineage: Eukaryota > Viridiplantae > Streptophyta > Magnoliopsida > Poales > Poaceae > Aegilops > Aegilops speltoides. Next base: position 1,532 of record JAHHZJ010003052.1, on the reverse strand, counting down.
GTAGGTTAAGGAGAGCGATGTCTAGCTATGGAGCAGTTGTGGAGACAAAGGATGTCTGAGTTCGGGCCCTTCTCGGAGGAAGTAACAGCCCTCGTCTCGGAGCCACAGGCGGTCGGTGGATTATGGTATGAGTATTACAAGAATCTGAACCCCTCTATACGTGGAGGGTGGCTTATATAAATGCGCGGGACCCCAGCATTACGTAATGGAGAAATAAAGTACATTAAGCTAGGGGGTTCTTGTGCGCCCTCATAAAATCTTTAACTATCATTAAGCCTATTCAATAGCGAACCGTTCTTGCTGTGAGTGCCTTGACCTTCGGTGGTGAGTGAGTCTTCATGGTCAGTGAGTCTTCCATGGTGAATCCTTCGATCTAGTCAGTGGATCCCTCTTTGGTCATTGGAAGATGATCTCTTCTATGAGTGCCCTAGGGTAGGGCGTTTAGGTCAGGGCCTATGACCCTACCCTAGGTATATGAATCCATCGGCCGGTGAAGTCGAAGATTTCTCCATGGTGGACAGGGGTTTATGTTGGGATATCACAATATCTCTTATATTATTAATGCATCTATATACTTGGTAAAGGGTGGAAGGCTCGGCCTTATGCAGTGTTTTGTTCCACTCTTGCCGCCCTAGTTTCCGTCATACGGTGTTATGTTCCCGGATTTTGCGTCCCTTACAGCGGTCGGGTGATTTATAGGACCCCCTGACGGTTCGCTTTGAATAAAACTTGTCCAGCAAGGCCCAACATTGCCTTTTACCATTTGCCTCACCACCACCTACTTTTCCTTGGGAGTAATTAACCCAAGGGTCATCTTTAATATAGCCCCGGGCGATGCTTGTCTAGCGTTGGTCAAACTAAACACCGTCTTGGGACCATCCCTTAGCAACAGGGTTACGTCGGTACACATGCGCTTCGCTTATCGGTCGTGGCACGAGGCGAGATCTGTGCGGCTACTATCGAGGATGTCGGCGCGCGGGGAGGCTTTGCTGGTCTTGTTTTACCATTGTCGAAATGTCTTGATGTCTGGGGATACGAGTCGATCGAGTGTCTGGGTGAAGGTCTATTCGCCGATGATCGCGAGAGCTGTCATGGGCTAAGTTGGGACACCCTGCAGGGTATAAACTTTCGAGAGCCGTGCCAGCGGTTATGTGGCAGATGGGAATTTGTTAATGTCGGTTGTAGACAACTTGACACTTGATCCGAATTAAAGCGCATCAACCGAGTGTGTAGCCGTGATGGTCTCTTCTCGGCGGAGTCAGGAAGTGAACACGGTTTACGTGTTTTGTTTGGCGTAAGTAGGTGTTCAGGATCACCTCTTGATCATTGCTAGCTTCACGACCGTTCCGCTTGTTTCTCTTCTCGCTCTCATTTGCGTTGGTTAGCCACCATACTTGCTTAGTCGCTGCTGCAACCTTACCACTTTACCTTCCTTTCCTTTAAGCTTTGCTAGTCTTGATACCCATGGTAATGGGATTGCTGAGTCCTCGTGGCTCACGGATACTTCAAAACCAGTTTGCGGTGCCTATGTT
>JAHHZJ010003051.1:0-27691 GCA_021437245.1 Aegilops speltoides | reverse complement strand
CATTGGAGAATCCTCACGCCCCACCAAGCTACAAGAGCTTTGTGATGAACTACAACATGGGGATGGTAAAGACCATTCTGAAGTGTTCTCGATTAAGTCGGAGGCTGAAATCAAGAAGGAACATCAAGTGTTGATGGTCAATAAGACCACTAAGTTCAAGAAGGGCAAGGGTAAGAAGAACTTCAAGAAGGGCGGCAAAGATGTTGCCGCCCGTAAACTGTGCCGGAAGAAGTCAAAGAATGGACCCAAGCCCGAGTGAGTGCTTTTATTGCAAGGGAAGGGTCCGGAAGCGGAACCCCCAAATACTTAGCGGATAAGAAGGCCGCAACACCAAAGGTATATTTGATATACATGTAATTGATGTGTACCTTACCGACTCGTAGTAACTCCGGTATTTGATACCGGTGCCGTTGCTCATATTTGTAACTCACCGAGGAGCTGCGGAATAAACGGAGGCGCGAAGGGCGAGGTGACGATGCGTGTCGGAATGGTTCCAGTCGATGTGATCGCCCGGCACGCGCCTCTACATTTACCTACGGGATTAGTTTTGAACCTTAATAATTGTTATTTAGTGCCAAGTTTGAGCATGAACATTGTATCCGGATCTCGTTTGATCGAGATGGCTACTCATTTAAGTCTGAGAATAATGGTTGTTCGATTTATATGAGAGAATGTTTTATGGTCATGCTCCGATGGTCAATGGTTTATTCTTAATGAATCTCGGCGTAATATTACACATGTTCATAGTGTGGATGCCAAAAGATGTAAATTTGATAACGATAGTCCCACATACTTGTGGCTGCCCCTTGGTCACATTGGTGTCAAGCGATGAAGAACTCCATGCCGATGGACTTTTAGAGTCTCTTGATTATGAATCGTTTGACACATCGAACCATGCCTCTTAGGCAAAATGACCAAGACTCCGTCTCGGAACAATGGGCGAGCAACCAACTTTGGAAATCATACATACCGATGTGTGCGGTCCAATGGCGTTGAGGCTCGGGAGGATATCGTTATGTTCTCACTCTCCGATGACTTGAGTAGATATGGGTATGTCTACTTAATGAAACACAAGTCCGAGACCTTTGAAAAGTTCAAGGAATTTGAGTGAGGTAGAGAATCAACGTGACCGTAAGATAAAGTTCCTCGATCGGATCGTGGGGAGAATACTTAAGTCACGAATTTGGTACACACTTAAGAAAATGTGGAATCATTTCACAACTCACGCCGCTGGAACACCTCGAAACGGTGTGTCCGAACGTCGGTCGCACTCTATTGGATATGGTGCGGTCTATGATGTCTCTTACCGATTTACGCTATCATTTTGGGGATCGCCTAGAACAGCTACATTCACTTTAAATAGGGCACCATCTAAATCCATTGAGGCGACACGTATGAATTATGGTTTGGGAAGAAACCTAAGTCTTGTTTCAAAGTTTGGGGATCGATGCTTATGTCAAAAACTTCAACTAAAAGCTCGAACCCAAGTCGGAAAAATGCGATTCATAGGATACCCTAAGGAACCGTGGGTATACCTTCTACTTAAGATCCAAAGGCAAAGTCTTTGTTGCCAAAACGGATGCTTTCGGAAAAGAGTTTCTCTCGAAAGAAGTAAGTGGGAGGAAAGTAGAACTTCGATGAAGTACTCTCTCGAACGGGAAAGTGGTGCAGCGCGAAACCGTTCGTGATGCCCACACCAACTAAGGGAAAACGTTGATGATGATCAAGGTACTTCGGATCAAGTTACTCGAACTTAAGGTCCACGAGGACACGTCCGCACGAGTGGTACGGGAACCTGTCATGGAAATCATGTTGCTAGACAACAATGAACCTTGAACTATGAAGAAGAGGCGGGCCCGGATTCCAACAAATGGCTTGAGGCCATGAAACCGAGATAGAATCCATGTATGAAAACAAAGTATGGACTTTGACAGACTTTGCCGATGATCGGGACGATAGAAAACAAATGGATTTTTAAGAAGAAGGCGGAGCGGATGGAATGTCACCATCTATAAAGCTCGACTTGTCGCTAAGGGTTATCGACAAGTTCAAGGGATTGACTACGATGAGACATTCTCTCCCGTAGCGAAGCTTAAGTCCGTCCAATCATGTTAGCTTCGCATACTATGATTATGAGATATGGCGATGGACGCCAAACGGCATTCCTTAATGGAATCTTAAGGAAGAGCATATATGATGCAGCGGAAGGTTTTGTCGATCCTCGCTAACAAAGTATGCAAGCTCCAGCGATCCATTTATGGACTTGCAAGCATCTCGGAGTTGGAACATTCGCTTGATGAGATGATCAAAGGTTTGGGTTTATGGACTTATGGAAAGCCTCGTTTACAAGAAAGTGAGTGGGAGCTCGAGCATTTCTCCTATTATATGTAGATGACATACTCTTGATGGGAAATGATACAAAACTTGGACAACATTAAGGCCTACTTGAACAAGTGTTTTCAATGAAGGACCTTGGAGAAGCTGCTTATATATTAGGCATCAAGATCTATAGGGATAGATCGAGGGCGCCTCATAGGTCTTTACAAAGCACATACCTTGATAAGATTTTGAAGAGGTTCAAAATGGATCAGTCCAAGAAAGGGTTCTTGCCTATGTTACAAGGTGTGAAATTGAGCTCACTCACCCGACCACGACAAAAGATAAAGAAGAGATGAGTGTCATCCCCTATGCTTCAGCCATAGGATCTATTATGTATGCCATCTTGTGTACGGACCGATGTAAACCTTGCCGTAAGTTTGGTTGCAAGATACCAAAGTAATCCCGGCAAAGAACCCGGACAGCGGTCAAGAATATCCTGGACCGAAAAGGACAAAGGACATGTTTCGTTTATGGAGGAGCGAAGAGCTGTCAAAGGGTTAGTCGGCTTAGCTTCGACTCAGATCGGATGACTCTAAGTCACAAACCGGATCGGTATATGTTGAATGGTGGAGCGAATGGCTGTCCGCAAGCGAGCGCGGGGGATCTACGGTGAAGCGGAGTACATGGCAGCCTTGGGCAAGACATGAAGCGATTTTGAAGGAGTTCATCACCGACCTAGAGTCATACCTTTCTCTCTATCTTCTGCGGTGGTGGGCATTGAGTCGACTCAACTTCACCTTGTAACACAGGCAAGAACCCTTTCTTTGCTTGATCCATTTTGAACTTCTTCAAAACTTTGTCAAGGTATGTGCTTTGTGAAAGTCAATTAAGCGTCTTGATCTATCTCTATAGATCTTAATGCCCAATATAAGCACTTCACGAGGTCTTTCATTGAAAACTCTTATTCAAGTATCCTTTATGCTATCAGAAATTCTATATCATTTCCGATCAGCAATATGTCATCTACATATAATATCGGAAATGCTCTGAGCTCCACTCACTTTCTTGTAAATCTGAGCTTCTCAAAAGTCTGTACAAACCCAATCTTTGATCACACTATCAGCGTTTATTCAACTCGAGATGCTTGCACAGTCCATAGATGGATCGTGGAGCTTGCACTTTGTTAGCTCCTTTGGATCGATAAAACCTTACGGTTGCATCATATACAACTCTTCTTCCAATCCATTAGGAATGCAGTCTTTACATCCATTTGCCAAATTTCATAATCATAAAATGCAATTGCTAACATGATTGGACGGACTTAAGCATCGCTTCTGGGTGAAGAATCTCATCGTAGTCAATCCCTTGAACTTGTAAAACCTTTTGCGACAAGTCGAGCTTTAAACGATAACATTACCGTCGTCGGTCTTCTTCTTGAAGATCCACTTGTTTTCTATTGCTTGCCTACCCTCGGGCAAGTCAACCAAAGTCCATACTTTGTTTTCATACATGGATCCCATCTCAGATTTCATGGCCTCAAGCCATTTTTGAATCTGGGCTCACCATCGCTTCTTCATAGTTAGTAGGTTCATCATGATCTAGTAGCATGACTTCGAACAGGATTACGTACCACTCAGTGCGGATCTTACTCTGGTTGATCTCTGAGGTTCTGCAGTAACTTGATCTCGAAGTTTCATGATCAACATCATCAACTTCCTCACTACTTGGTGTAGGTGTCTCGAAACGGTTTCTGCGACGAACTACTTTCAAGTAAGGAGAAAGTACTATTACCTCATCAAGTTCCACTTTCCTCCCTCACTTCTTTCGAGAGAAACTCCTTCTCTAGAAAGGATCCATTCTTAACAACAAATGTCTTGCCTTCGGATCTGTGATAGAAGGTGTACCTTCTCCTTTGGGTATCCTATGAAGACACATTTCTCCGATTTGGGTTCGAGCTTATCGGGTTGAAGCTTTTTCACATAAGCGCGCATCCCCAAACTTTAAGAAGCGACAACTTTGGTTTCTTGCCAAACCATAGTTCATAAGGTGTCGTCTCAGCGGATTGACGGTGTTCTATTCAGTGAATCGGCCGTCTCTAGAGCATAACCCCAAAGCGATAGCGGTAAATCTGTAGAGACATCATAGATCGTACCATATCTAGTAAAGTCACGATTACGTTCGGACACACCATTACGTTGTGGTGTTCGGGTTGGCGTGAGTTCTTGAAACTATTCGCATTGTTTCAAATGTAGACCAAACTCGTAACTCAAATATTCACCTCCACGATCGGATCGTAGAAACTTAATTTTCTTGTTACGATGATTTTCAACTTCACTCTGAAATTCTTTGAACTTTTCAAGCGTTTGAGACTTATGTTCATTAAGTAGATATACCCATATCTGCTTAAGTCATCTGTGAAGGTGAGAAAATACGATATCCATCCGAGCCTCAACATTCATTGGACCACATACATCTGTATGTATGATTTCCAACAAATCTGTTGCTCTCTCCATAGTCTGGGAGAGCGGTGTTCTAGTCATCTTGCCCATGAGGCACGGTTACATAAGTGCCAAGTGATTCATAATCAAGTGACTCCAAAGTCCATCGCATGGAGTTTCTTCATCGCTTTACACCGATATGACCTAAGCGGCGGTGCCACAAATAAGTTGCACTATCATTATCAACTCTGCATCTTTTGGTTTCAACATTATGAATATGTGTATCACTACTATCGAGATTCATAAAAATAGACCACTCCTCAAGGGTGCATGACCATAAAAATATTACTCATATAAATAGAACAACCATTATTCTCTGATTTAAATGAATAACCGTCTCGCATCAAACAAGATCAGATATAATGTTCATGCTCAGCATGAGCACCAAATAACAATTATTTAGGTCTAAAACTAATCCCGAAGGTAGATGTAGAGGTAGCGTGCCGACCATGATCACATCGACTTTGGAACCATTTCCACAGCATCGTCACCTCGTCCTTTGCGAGTTAAGCAATCGTAGTCCACATTTGAGTTGCAAATATTAGCAACAGAACCAGTATCAAATACCAGTGCTACTACGAGCTCTAGTAAGGTACACATCAATAACATGTATATCACATATACCTTTGTTCACCTTGCCATCCTTCTTATCCGCCAAATACTTGGGAGTTCCGCTTCGATGACGATCGCGCGGTGAAGCACTGAGTTTCAGGTTTAGGGCCAGACTTGGGTTTCTTCTCTGGCGACAACGCTTCTTTGTTCTTCTTGAATTCCTTCTTCTTCCCTTGCCTTTCTTCTTGAAACTAGTGGTCTTATTGACCATCAACACTTGATGCTCCTTCTTGATTTCTACCTCCGCAGCCTTTAGCATTGCGAAGAGCTCGAGTATAGTCTTTACTAACCCTTGCATATTATAGTTCATCACGAAGCCTTTGTAGCTTGGTGGCGGTGATTGAAGAATTCATCAATGACACAATCATCGGAAGATTAACTCCCAATTGTGTCAAGTGATTGTAGTACGGACATTACGAGTATATGCTCACTATGAGAACTATTCTCCTCCATCTTGCAGCTATAGAACTTATTGGAACTTCATATCTCTCAATCCGGGCATTACTTTGGAATATTAACTTCAACTCTGGAACATCTCATATGCTCCATGCGTTCAAAAGTCGTTGAAGTCGGTTCTAAGCCGTAAAGCATGGCACACTGAACTATAGAGTAGTCATCGACTTTGCTTTCCGGAGCGTTCATAACATCTGCGTTGCTCAGCAGCGAGGCTGTCACCTAGCGGTGCATCCGGGGCTCTTACGTGCAGCAATGAGGATGATCCTCAATTTGGACCGATCCGTGTAATTGCTACCATCATCTTTCAACTTTGCTTTCTCAAGGCAGCATTAAATTCAGCGAACAGCAACGGAGCCATCTATCTACAATCAAAACATAAACAAGCAAGATACTGTAGATTATTAGGATCATGATAAATTTTAAGTTCAATTAATCATATTACTTAAGAGCTCCACTTAGAAAAACATCTCTAGTCATCTAAGTGATCACGTGATCCAAATCAACTAAACAATAGCCCGATCATCACGTGAAATGGAGTAGTTTTCAATGGTGAACATCACTATGTTGATCATATCTACTTATATGATTCACGCTTCCTTTGGTCTCCGTGTTCCCGAGGCCATATACGCATATACTAGGCTAAGTCCAAGTTTAACTTGAGTAGTATGCGTGTGCAGCGAAACTGGCACCCGTTGTAGATGAACATTGACTTATCACACCCGATCATCACGTGGTGTGGGCACGATAAGAACTTTGGCAGCAGTTGCATACCGGGAAACACTTCTTGATAATTTAGTGAATCATCTTATAATGCTACCGTCAATCAAAGCAAGATAAGATGCATAAAAGGATAAGCATCATGCAAATCAATATAAGTGATATGATATGGTCATCATCATCTTGTGCTTCTTGATCTCCATCTTGTTTGCACCACCATGATCACTGTCATCATAGCGCGACCTTGATCTTCATCGTAGCATCGTTGTGATCTCGCTTTGACCTTTAATGCTACTGATTCTCGCTACAGCTTAGTGATAAAGTAAAACAGTACGAATGATACGTTTCATACAATAAGCGGCAAACCATATGGCTGCCCGATTGCCGATAACGGTTACAAAACATGATCATCTCATACAATGAAATATAGCATCACGTCTTGACCATATCCATCACAACATGCCCTGCAAAAAACAAGTTAGACGTCCTCTACTTTTGTTGTTACAAATTTAACGTGGCTGCTACGAGGCTTAGCAAAGATCCGATCTACCTACGCATCAAAACCACAGCGATACTTAGTCAAGTAAGTGTACTGTTTAACCTTCTCAAGGACGGGCGTGGCCACTTTTCGATTCAACTAAAGTGAGAAAGAGACACCCACGGCCACCTAATTCAAGCACGAGTTCACCGTGGCGGTGAAACCGATCTCGTAAGCGTCACCAGCGTAATGTCGATGTGAGCGCTTTCTCCAACAATACCGGCAGAACAAAAGTATGACATGTTTGTTGGGTATTATGACTTGTATAGCCCACAACTCACTTGTGTTCTACTCGTGCAAAACATCAAACCATAGAAATAACTCTAGGACTCTGATGCCACGTGAGGGAACGATAGTAATTTCAAAAATTTCCTCGCTTTACTGCAAGATCATGGTGATGTATAGCAGACGGAAGAGGAAGTGTGTCCACATACCTTGTAGACCCAGCGGGCGATCCTAGCGCTAGAGGAAGTGATGATACGTTCTCTGCGCGATCAAAATGATCGAGCGCCGTTACTCCAGCACTGAGTTCTTGACACACGTCCATTTCGATGGCGTCGCTCGTACTCCCGATCCAGCCGAGTGTCGAGGAGAGTTTAAATCATGGCAATGGCGTGGTAGCGATCTTGATGTTACGGAGAAGACGCTTAAACTTGCGGCAGTATAACCGAGTGGAATATGGTGGAGGGGGCGCACACACGGCTAAAGGATCAAAGATCTGTGTTTAATGTTACCCTGCCCAGATAGGGAGGGCGGAGGCTGAGAAGTGAACGCCAAGAGTCCTACTCCCTCGATGAATTCCCCCCAATCTAATTGGACTGGTTGGGAGAAGAGGTGGCCCCTTCTCCAATCTCGTGGACTAGGAAGGGAGGGCGCCAGCCCTACCTAGGGCTGGCCCTTCTCCTTTCCTCCCATGGGGCCCATCCGGAATTCCGTAACCTCCGTGCTCCGTAAATTCCGTTTCGCTTGGAACATTCGAACTCAAACATAGGCTTCCAATATATCAATCTTTATGTCTAACCATTCCGAGACTCCTTCATCGTGATCGTCCGGGACTCCAACTCCGGTACATCAAAATACATAAACTCATAATAAGCATCGCCGAAACCTTAGCGTGCGGACCCTACGGTTCGAGAACAATGTAGACATGACCTAGAACTATTCACGGTCAATAACCAACGGACCTGGATGCCCATATTGGTTCCTACATATTCTCGAAGATCTTTATCGGTCAGACCGCATAACAACATCGTTGTTCCCTTTGTCATCGGTATGTTACTTGAGAGATTCGATCGTCGGTATCAATACCTAGTTCAATCTCGTTACCGGCAAATCTCTTTACTCGTTCGTAATACATCATCTCACAACTCATTAGTTGTAATTGCAAGAGCTTGAGTGATGTGCATTACGAGGGCCCGGAGATACCTCTCCGACAATCGGAGTGACAAAACCTAATCTCGATCGCCAACCCAACATCTGCCTTTGGAGACACCTGGTACTCCTTTATAATCACCCGATTCGTTGTGACGTTTGGTAGCAAAAGTGTTCCTCCGTTAAGCAGGGGTTGCATAATCTCATAGTTCAGGAACATGTATAAGTCATGGATAAAAGCGGTAGCAACATACTAAGCGATGGTGTGCTAAGCTAAGGGAATGGGTCATGTCAATCAGATCATTCTACTAATGATGTGACCTTGTTAATCAAATAACAACTCTTTGTTCATGGTTAGGAAACATAACCATCTTTGATTAACAAGCTAGTCTAGTAGAGGCATACTAGTGACATCTTGTTTTGTCTATGCATTCACACATGTATCATGTTTCGGTTAATACAATTCTAGCATGAATGATAAACATTTATCATGAAATAAGGAAATAAATAATAACTTTATTATTGCCTCTAGGGCATATTTCCTTGATGTAACAAGGTTTTTATTCATGTAAAGCGAACAACAATTTATTCTCTTACTTAAATGAATAACGTGTTGCAATAAACATGATCAAATCATATTCATGCTCAGCATGACACCAAATAACATTATTTGGGTTCTTTTGAAAATCCCGAAAGTATAAGGAATTAATGCGATGATGATCATATCAATCTTGAAACTACTTTCGACACTGGCGTCCCTTCACCCTTAACTAGTTTACATTTATTCTGCAACTTCGCTTGATTTCTCTTAATGTTGAACGGTATAAATACCGAGGGTTGCTATAAACACTAGTAAAGTACACGTAATGCTGTCATATATCAAATATACCTTTGTTTACTTTACCATCCTTCTTATCCATGGAAATACTTGGGGTAGTTCTGCTTCGGTGACAGTCCCTTTAGGTAGAAAACGCGCGAGTCCTGGGAAAACCCCAGGTCCAGGACTTGGGTTTCTTCCTTGGCCCGACAACTTGCTTGCCGTTCTTCTTGAGTTCCCTTCTATCCCTTTGCCCTTTCTTGAAACTAGTGGTCTTGTTAATCATCAACCTTGATGTTCTTTCTTGAATTCACAACCATCGATTTCATCATCATATGGCTTCGGAATCATTTAGTCATCCTTGCATACTATAGTTCATAAGTTCTACTAACTTGGTGATGGTGACTGAAAAATTCTGTCAATCGATATCTTATACGGAAGATTAACTCCCACTTGATTCAAGCGATTGAAGTACCCAGGACAATCTGAGTACATGCTCACTAGTTGGCGATTCTCCTCCATCTTTTAGCTATAGAACTTGTTGGAGACTTCATATCTCTCAACTGCGGGTATTTACTTGAAATATTAACTTCAATTCACGGAACATCTCATATGGTCCATGATGTTCAAAACATCTTTGAAGTCCCGATTCTAAGCCATAAAAGCATGGTGCACAAAACTATCAAGTAGTCATCATCTCAGGCTTGTAGATATATTAGCGAATGGAGTCTTTGTTCTTTCAGCCATCGGATCGAGCAAATCTTGGGCAAAATAGCGAAGCAGGTGACAAAAGTTGAAGCAGGCGTAAGTACAATGCTGAGGCATGCGGCCTCTTTTGGCAAACCATTAGCGCCCTACAGAAGATTTAGCGGACAAGTTCATTGATGGGTGCAGGTTCTTAATGAAGGACCAACTTGATCAAACTTCCAGAATGGAGGCGCTGACAAAGCCGTCCATATGTTACTTTTTGTGGAAGCAAAGAATCAAAAGATGCGCTTTGGGATACTCTCATGGAACATTTCACCCTACCGGATCATTCAAAAGCGGATATAGAGAAAGTCAAAGGCTGCTCTTAGGATGATGGCGGCGCATTCCAAGAACTACAAGAATGCGTGAATGGAACAAATGCGTCCAGCGGAGAAGGAAGACTCCAGTATTCAAGGGGAACCTTTGGAGAACCAGCGTGATCATTGGGACGGTTACGTGAAATTCAAGAGTTAAATTAGCTAAGGCGATTAGAAACCAAACAAGAAGAATGCCGAAAAAAGGATAAGTTCCATAAGTGGGCGGTGGCTGTCTGGTGGCAATGCCTAAGTGGGATAGAATAAAGAGAGAAAGAGATGGAGGATGCGAGGTGTCCTAACTCCGGCTACTAGGCAGCCCCAAGGGTGAGACTTAGTTCTACTCTTTATGGGGGGAGTTGAATGGGGAGGCGGGCAATGTTTGGGCGAGCAGGTCCCGAAGGGGAGCCGACGATGCGATACTTGTTGCAATAGAAGAGACACGAGCGGGGGTGTTCAGCCCAACAAAGAGCAGCGACTTCTGCGTGGCCTTGCAGGAAATCACGACACCGGGAAGAACACGGGGCAAGGCGCTATGCCGTGGTATGAGGGGTTTTAGAGACTGGAACGCGACTACGAACCCGAGCAAGAAAGAGATTGCGGAGGAGAAGAAGAGAAGATGGAGGAGGAGCAAGGAAGCGGGACTATGAGCCTTCAAGGCTAAACAAGTCAAGCGGAATTGGCAGTCAAATTCCAGCGACAGCGAGGCGGATCGACTCCTTACCCGCCAAGGGGTCTACGGCAACTGGCGGCTAGCGGATGATCTAGCATGGATAGCACCCGTACATCCATGCCGAAGCAGCGATGGGTTCCGTCGAGACTGACGCAATGCAGCGGGTAGATACCCGTGGATGACATCGGAGGCACTAGCCTTTGCGAGCTACGTCCAAAATGAAACATATCCATGAAAGGTGGCGGGGCGGCTGTGCTCACAAATCCCCCGAGCCTTCCATTGCAACCCCATTCGGTAGTACATGCTCGTGTCTTGGTTGATATGAGGTGGTGGACCCACCATATTAAGGGGCTACAACGACATTGCTGGAGGTGTGGCGCTTTCTCGGAGGCCAAACATCATTATCATCCCTATGGAAAAAGAGTTGCATCATCTTTCCAAGGCCACCAACACCGTCCTGCCCAGTCCTAAAATCGAAGTCGCCACTTAGAGTCGGCGGACTCCCATCCTCCAAGTCCGGCAAAGTGTGGGGACAATCCTCCTCCTCAAGTCCGGCAAGTGTCGGAAATCCTCCTCCTCCAAGTCATACAGTGGAGCGATCCCTCCTGCTCAAGTCCTGCACAACCTTAGGCCACTCCTCCTCGTCCAACTCAGATCCAGTCAGCCGTCGCCGCCTCGGCCAATCGCGGAAGAGACACCCCGCAGCCTGGTGCGTGGCCATTCTACAGTCCCGAGTAGAGACGAGGAAATGCAATGGAGAATAGCTGATATAAATGTGGTCAAGCCTCAAGCCTCTTCGCGAGAGGTCTTATGACGGTCGAGGAAATCACAGCCATATCGAAGGGGTGGAAGCCCATTTGCACAGAAACGCCGCGCCGCGCCAAGGGAGAAAGTGCACGAGGAAGCGATTGGCCACTTCATTACGTGTCAACCACCAGCTTCCAAGCCTGTTGACACAGACTATAGGCGCCCGCCAGGGAAGTTAAATCGAACTTGCGTCTACAAAGGGGAGGCGACCTGCGTCTACATGAGTCGAGCAAACAAGAAGCAGCTGCAAAATGCGGAAAACCATTCCCAGTGGGAGAGCAGTAAGGCATAATCCGATCCCCTCGCTTGTTGTTGCCAACAACGGGTGACGATCTGGCGCCCCAATAATAATAATATTATTGTGGGCCAAGCGGTGCATGTTCGAATTGGGCAATGTGAAGTATCGCGGAGGGCATATAATACGGGCTGAAGTTCTCAACATCACTGTTGGACAACTCCTCGAGAATCGAGCCCATACCTTTGCTTAGAGAGGATGAAATAAAAAGCGGAAATATAGGAATGGCCTTTGTTCGCTTGGAACAGATCCAGAACCTCCCCAGCGAGAATGTATGGTGCATCAATGTTACATGAACATTACCAAGATTCGGGCGAAATTGTCCCTCATGGTGAATGTGAAACGGGACCATTGCTACCATGAGAAAGCTGGTCAGTTAGTATTGAGAACTGTTTCAGTTATACAATCAAGCGCTTTTCATTGATCTATAATCGATTTACTGTTAATACGTAAGTGATTTCTTTCTATAATTTATAAGTCTCAAGCTAGCTGTAGTAGTCCTTTGATCAATCATTACCTATAATTATCACCTCACTATATTCTTTTACGTGGTATTATGCAGGATGAAGATATATGAAATGAGAAAGGTGGACACTTTGGCATTGGGTTCATTATTGGCCCAAACACGTTAATGAATACATGGAAGATAAATGAGCGATCTTGCAAAGGAAGTAGAGGACAGCATGCTAGAGTTCTTGGGCATATAAAATACAATGAAGATATACTACTTCATACCACTTTGGGTGAGTCACTGTCTTGTACTAAAAAATTCTCTGTTTTTGCCTACTAGCTAGCTACATGTTTTTGCTTATATGCACCTTAACACCTTAAGACATGTAGCGATGTGTGCATACAGATTTCCTTTGAGTCTGTGTATCATTATGTTGGGTAACGTGGTAATTTCAAAAAAATTTCCTACGCTGCTGCCAAGATCATGGTGATGAATAGCGAGGAGGGGAGAGTGTTGTCTACATACCCCTTGGGCCAGGCGGAAGCGTCTGGCAATAGAGGAAGTAGTGTCGTTCTCCTCGCGATCCGACCGATCCGTGCCGTTACTCCGAGCCCCGAGTTCTTGACACACGTACAGCTCGATGGCGTCCCTCGTGTACTCGATCCAGCCGAGTGTCGAGGAGAGTTTCGTCGGCCACGGCAGCGTGGTGGCGATCTTGATGTTCACCGGTATGAAGCTTCGCCTAAGCTTGGCGACAGTATAACCGGTGGAATATGGTGGAGGGGGCCGCACACACGGCTGAGCGATCTAAGATCAAACTTGTGTGTCCAAGGGTGCCCCCTATTCCGTATATAAAGGAGGGGGCGGCAGCCTAGCTAGGGGCCGCCTTGGGAGTCCTACTCCCAAGGTGGACTCCCCTTTCCTAGTGGAATAGGATTGGGGAGGGAAGAGGAAGGGGGCGCCTTCCTCTTGTCCTATTGATTTGGGGGGAGAAGAGGCGTAGCGACCACCTCACAGCGGCCTCTCCTCTTCTCCCTAAAGGCCCACCGGCCATTACCCCGAAGTTCCGGTAACCTCACGGTACTCGGTAAATTCCGTTTTCGTCGGAACCATTCCGAACTCAAACATAGGCTTCAATATATTTATGTCTCGACCATTCCGAGACTCCTCGTCCGTCCGTGATCATCCGGGACTCCGAACTCCCGGTACATCAAAATACATAAACTCATAATAGCTATCGCCGAAACCTTAGCGTCGCGGACCCTCGGTTCGAGAACAATGTAGACATGACCTAGAACTATTCACGGTCAATAACCAACAGCGGGACACGGATGCCCATATTGGTTCCTACATATTCTCTGAAGATCTTTATCGGTCAGGACGCATAACAACTTATCGTTGTTCCTTTGTCATCGGTATGTTACTTGCAGGAATTGATCGTCGATCAATACCTAGTTCAATCTCGTTACCGGCAGAATCTCTTTACCGTTCCGTAATACATCATCTCTAACTAACTCATTAGTTGTAAGTGCTTACAAGAGCTTCGGTGATGTGCATTACCGGAAGGCGAAGTCCTATCTCAAACAATCGGTGTAAACCTAATCTAAAATCCTTGACCAACATCGCCTTTGGAGACACACAGTACTCCTTTATAATCACCCAATTCGTTGTGACGTTTGGTAGCACCAAAGTGTTCCTCCGATGGCAGGATTTGCATAATCTCATAGTTACGGGAACATGTATAATATCAGGATAAGCGATGCTTGACATACTAAGCGATCGTGTAATGGAATGGGTCATGTCAATCGAATCATTCAAATAATGATGTGACCTTGTTAATCAAATAACAACTCTTTGTTCATGGTTGGGAAACATAACCATCTTTGATTAACAAGCTAGTCAAATGAAGCATACTAGTGACACTACATTTGTCTATATATTCACACATATTATGTTTCCGGTTAATACAATTCTAGCATGAATAATAAACATTTATCATGATAGAAATATATAATAACTTTATTGCCTCTAGGGCATATTTCCTTCAGTCTCGCACTAGAGTCAATCTAGATCACATCACCATGTGATTAACATCGATAATTCACATCATCATGTGATTAACACCCATAGTTCACATCGCCATGTGACCAACACCCAAAGGGTTTACTAGATTCAGTAATCTAGTTCACATCGCTATGTGATTAACTTTAAAGTACTAGATGTGTCATGTTTTTGCTTGTGAGAGAGTCTTAGTCAGCGGGTCTTTCACATTGAGATCCGTTATGTATTTTTGCAATTTTCTATGTCTCAATACTTGCAGGGCTTCTCTAATAATTGCTCCCTTTCAATGTATCTAGATCGAGACTTAGGTCATCGGATGGGTGTCAAAACTTGCATCAGGCGTAACCCTTTCTGACCAGACCTTTATCACTTATAATAGAAACATATTCCACTAAGGATGGTTTGACGGTACATCGTTGATCTACTCCTAGATCACTATTGTATTCCACTTCTGCGAAACTTCGATGCGAATTATACAATAGATCTAGTACAACATGGCATACTATAGAAACTATGGCCAAGGCATAGTGAATGACTTTCATTCTCTTTCATCTTACGCTGTTGTCGGGGTTTTGAGTCTTACACAATTTCACCTTGTAACACGGGCAAGAACTCTTTCTTTGGCCTGACATTTGAACTACTTCAAAATCTTGTCAAGAGTATGTACTCATTGAAAAAAACTTATCAAGCATCTTGATCTATCTCTGCGATCTTGATGCTCAATATATAGTAGCTTTCTGGGGAGTCTTTCTTTGAAACTCCTCAAAACCCTTCTTTATGCTTTGCAGGGCAATTCTACATTATTTCCGATCTACAATATGTCATTCACATATACTTGCTCGAAATCTTTGTAGTGCTCACTCACTTTAGTAAATCACCGGGCTTCATCGTAAGTACATGTAAAACTATATCACTTTGATCACTCATCAGCGTATATTCCAACTCGAGATAACACCAGTCCATAGATGGATGTTGGGCTTGCACTTTGTTAGCTCTGGATCGATAAAACCTTACGGTTGCATCATATAACTCTTCCTCTAAAACCCATTAGAATGCAGTTTTACATCCATTTGCAAATTTCATAAATTGTGGCAATTGCTAACATGATTCGGACAGACTTAAGCATCGCTACGGTTGAGAAAAACTCATTGTAGTCAACACCTTGAACTTGTCAAAACTTTTTGCGACATTGAGATTTTGAATAGTAACACTATCAGCGTCCGTCTTCCTCTTGAAGATCCATTTATTTTCTATGGTTTGCCGATCATCGAACGGAAATCCATCAATCATACTGTTCTCATCCATGGATCATATCTCAGATTTCATGGCCTCAAACCATTTCAGAATCCCAGGCTCATCATATCGCTTCCTCATAGTTCGTAAGGTTCATCATGGTCTAGTTACATGACTTCCGAACAGGATTACCATTACCACTACGTCGGATCTCCTCTGGTTTTACCTCACGAGATTCGGTATTAGCCCGATCTGAAGTTACGCAGTCATCATCATTAGCTTCCTCACTAATGGTGTAGTAGTCACAGGAACAGATTTCCATTGATGACTACTTTCCAATAAGGAGAAGGTACAGACCATATCAGTTCTGCTTTCACTCACTTCTTTAGGAAAACTCCTTCTCTAGAAAGAAGATCCATCTTAAACAGCAGATATCTTGCCTTCGGATGCATGATAGAGGTGTACAACAATTTCCTTTGGGTATTCTATGAAGGCGATACTTCTCCGGTTGGGTTGAGCTTATCAGGATGAAACTTTTTCACATAAGCATACTTGGCCCCAAACATTAATAAGCGACAACTTTGGTTTCTTGCTAAACCACAGTTCATATGAATAGTCTCAGCCCAGTTTAGATGGTGCCCTATTTAACGTGAATGCGGCTGTCTCTAATGCTTGATCCCAAAGCAGTAATGGTAAATCGGTAAGAAACATCATAGGTGCACTATATCCAATAAAGTGTAGTTACGATGTTTGGACACCATAACATTGTATGGTGTTTTCCAGGTGGCGTGAACATGAAACTATTCCACATTTAATTTTAATTGAAGACCAAACTCGTAACTCCGTCAACCGTCTCAGTGATCAGATCACAGAAACTTTATTTTCTTATTACGATGATTTTTCCACTTCACTCTGAAATTCTTTGAACCTTTCAACTGGCTGAACATGACTTTTCATCAAGTAGATATACCCATATCACTCCAAATCATCTGTGGTCAGAAGAAATAGCGATACCATATGACCTTAACACTCATTGGATAGCATACATCAATATGTATTATTCCAATAAGTGGGTTGCTAAGCTCACTGTTAGGAGAGCGAGTCTTAGTCATCTTGCCCATGAGGCATGGTTACATGAAAGCATCAAGTGATTCATAATCAAGTGATTCCAAAATCCCATAAACATGGAGTTTCTTCATGCTTTACCTAATATGACCCTAAGCGGCGGTGCCACAAATAAGATTGCACTATCATTATTAACTTTGCATCTTTTGGTTTCCGCTTATTATTAATATATTGTATCACTACGATCGAGATCCAATGAACCATTTTTCATTGGGTGTGTATGTTGGGGAACGTAGTAATTTCAAAAAATTTCCCTCGCATACGCAAGATCATGGTGATGTATAGCGAGAGAGGGAGAGTGTTGTCCACATACCCTTGTAGACCGAGCGGAGCGATCCACAGCGTAGAGAGAGTAGTCGATGCGTTCTCCCTCGCGATCCAAGCCGATCCGGCGCAGTTACTCCGGCGCCCCAGAGTTCTTGACACCGTACAGCTCGATGGCGTCCCTCGTACTCCGATCCGGCCGAGTGTCGGGGAAGTTCGTCAACGGCAGCGAGGCGTGGTGGCGATCTTGATGTTCACGGTAGAGGCTTAGCCTAAGCTTGGCGACGGTATAACCGAGGTGGAATATGGTGGAGGGAGCACCGCTGCTACGGCTGAGCGATCTCACGATCAACTTGTGTGTTCAAAGGTGCCCCCTGCCCGTATATAAAGGAGCAAGGGGGAGGGGCGGCCAGGGTGGCATGCAGGAGTCCTACTCCCTCACGGGGATGAGATTCCCCAATCCTAGTTGGACTAGGTTTACGGGGGGAAAAGAGAGGAGGGGCGGCCCCTTCTCCTAGTCTAGTAGGACTAGGGAAGGGGGGACCAGGCTTGAGCTTGCCCTCTCCTTACCACTAAGGCCCCTCGGGGCCCATTTACCTCCGAGTTCCAGTAACCTCCGTTACTCCGGTAAATTCCGTTTTAGCGGAACCATTCGAACTCCAAACATAGGCTTCAATATATCAATCTTTATGTCTCCGACCATTCCGAGACTCCTCGTCATGTCGTGATCACATCAGGGACTCCGAACTCCTTGGGTACATCAAAATACATAAACTCATAATAGCATCGCCGAAACCTTAAGCGTGCGGACCCTACGGTTCGAGAACAATGTAGACATGACCTAGAACTATTCACGGTCGATAACCAACAGCGGGACAGGATGCCCATATTGGTTCCTACATATTCTCTGAAGATCTTTATCGGTCGGACCGCATAACAACATCGTTGTTCCTTTGTCATCGGTATGTTACTTGCGAGATTCGATCGTCGGTATCAATACCTAGTTCAATCTAGTTACCGCAAGTCTCTTTACTCGTTCGTAATACATCATCTCACAACTAACTCATTAGTTGTAGTGCTTACCAAGAGCTTGAGTGATGTGTGCATTAGAGGAAGGCGAGATACCTCTCCAGAGCAATCGGAGTGACAAAACCTAATCTCGAAATCCCAACCCAACATACGCCTTTGGAGACACTGTAGTACTCCTTTATAATCACCCGATTCGTTGTGACGTTTGGTAGCACCAAAGTGTTCCTCCGTAAGCAGGGAGTTGCATAATCTCATAGTTCACGGGAACATGTATAAGTCATGGATAAAAGCGGTAGCAACATACTAAGCGATGGTGTTGCTAAGCTAAGGGAATGGGTCATGTCAATCAGATCATTCTACTAATGATGTGACCTCATTAATCAAATAACAACTCCTTGTTCATGGTTAGGAAACATAACCATCTTTGATTAACAAGCTAGTCTAGTAGAGGCATACTAGTGACATGTTGTTTTGTCTATGCATTCACACATGTATCATGTTTCAGGTTAATACAATTCTAGCATGAATGATAAACATTTATCATGAAATAAGGAAATAAATAATAACTTTATTATTGCCTCTAGGGCATATTTCCTTGATCTCCCACTTGCACTAGAGTCAATAATCTAGATTACATAGTAATGATTCTAACACCCATGGAGTCTTGGTGCGATCATGTTTTGCTCGTGGAAGAGGCTTGGTCGGCGGAGTGCGCAACATTCGGATCCGTTATGTATCTTGCAAATCTCTATGTCTCGGTCTGGACTAAGTCCGGATGGAATTAAGCGTCTCTTGATGTGCTTGGTCTCTTGTGAAATCTGGATTCCTTTGCTAAGGCAATTGCTCGATATTGTCACGAAGATTTTCATTGGACCCGATGCACTAGGTATGACACCTAGATCGGGATATAAACTCCTTCATCCAGACTCCTTCATTAGCTGCTTCGGAAGCTGCTATGTATTCCGCTTCACATGTAGATCCTTCTCGGCGCTTTGTTTAGAAGCCTGCACAAGCGGCGGCTCCTCTCGTTTGAGTGTAAATCGTTATCCGATCTGCGATTTAGAATCGTCGGGATCGAGTCATCAAAACTTGCATTGCGTAACCCGTTTACGATGAGCTCTTTGTCACCTCCATATCTGAAACACATCATTAGTCCGTCCGGTATTCGGGATGTTCTTGACATGTCGATGATCACTCTGGATTACTTTGGTACCTCCTGCTGAGCTTATAGCAGGCACACATCGAGTGCAGTACAGCATTGCATACATGATAGAGCCTATGGCTGAAGCATGAGAACATCTTTCATTTTCTCTCTATCTTACGCGGGTGGTGGGGCATTAGTCGACTCAACTTCACACCTTGTAACACAAGCAAGAACCCTTTCTTTGCTTGATCCATTTTGAACTTCTTCAAAACTTTGTCAAAGTATGCTTTGTGAAAGTCAATTAAGCGTCTTGATCTATCTCTATAGATCTTAATGCCCAATATGTAAGCAGCTTCACGAGGTCTTTCATTGAAAAACTCTTATTCAAGTATCCTTTTATGCTATCCAGAAATTCTATATCATTTCCGATCAGCAATATGTCATCTACATATAATATCGAAATGCTGAGCTCCACTCACTTTCTTGTAAATACGGAGGCTTCTCCAAAATGCATACAAACCCAAATGCTTTGATCACACTATCAAGCGTTTATTCTAACTCGAGATGCTTGCACCAGTCCATAAATGGATCATTTGGAGCTTGCACACTTTGTTAGCTCCTTTGGATCGATAAAACCTTAGGTTGCATCATATACAACTCTTCTTCCAGAAATCCATTCAGGAATCAGGTCTTTACATCCATTTGCCAAATTTCATAATCATAAAATCGGCAATTGCTAACATGATTGAGACGGACTTAAGCATCGCTTCTGGTGAGAAGGTCTCATCGTAGTCAATCCCTTGAACATGTGAAAACCTTTTGCGACAAATCAAAGCTTTAAAACGATAACATTACATCGTCGTCGGTCTTCTTCTTGAAGATCCACTTGTTTTCTATTGCTTGCCTACCCTCGGGCAAGTCAACCAAAATCCACACTTTGTTTTCATACATGGATCCCATCTCAGATTTCATGGCCTCAAGCCATTTTGCGAATCTGGGCTCACCATCAACTTCTTCATAGTTAGTAGGTTCATCATGATCTAGTAGCATGACTTCCGAGCAGGATTACCGTACCACTGCAGTGCGGATCTTACTCTGGTTGATCTCGAGGTTCTGCGTTAACTTGATCACGAAGTTTCATGATCAACATCATCAACTTCCTCACTACTTGGTGTAGATGTCTCAGAAACTGGTTTCTGCGACGAACTACTTTCAAGTAAGGGAGAAGGTACTATTACCTCATCAAGTTCTACTTTCCTCCCACTCACTTCTTTGAGGAAACTCCTTCTCTAGAAAGGATCCATTCTTAACAACAAATGTCTTGCCTTCGGATCTGTGATAGAAGGTGTACCCATGTCTCCTTTGGGTATCCTATGAAGACACATTTCTCCGATTTGGGTTCGAGCTTATCGGGTTGAAGCTTTTCACATAAGCATCGCATCCCCTAAACTTTAAGAAGCGACAACTTTGGTTTCTTGCCAAACCATAGTTCATAAGGTGTCGTCTCAGCGGTTTCGACGGTGTTCTATTCGAGTGTGAATCGGCCGTCTCTAGAGCATAACCCAAAAGCGATAGCGGTAAATCTGTAGAGACATCATAGATCGTACCATATCTAGTAAAGTCACGATTACGGCGTTCGGACACACATTACGTTGTGGTGTTCGGGTGGCGTGATTTGCGAAACTATTCCGCATTGTTTCAAATGTAGACCAAACTTCGTAACTCAAATATTCACCTCCACGATCAGATCGTAGAAACTTAATTTTCTTATTACGATGATTTTCAACTTCACTCTGAAATTCTTTGAACTTTTCAAGCGTTTGGACTTATGTTTCATTAAGTAGATATACCCATATCTGCTTAAGTCATCTGTGAAGGTGAGAAAATAACGATATCCGCACGAGCCTCAACATTCATCGGACCACATACATACGTATGTATGATTTCCAACAAATCTGTTGCTCTCTCCATAGTACTGGGAGAGCGGGTTCTAGTCATCTTGCCCATGAGGCACGGTTACATAAGTGCCAAGTGATTCATAATCAAGTGACTCCAAAGTCCATCAACATGGAGTTTCTTCATGCGCTTTACACCCGATATGACCTAAGCGGTTACCACAAATAAGTTGCACTATCATTATCAACTCTGCATCTTTTGGTTTCAACATTATGAATATGTGTATCACTACTATCGAGATTCATCAAAAATAGACCACTCCTCAGGGTGCATGACCATAAAGATATTACTCATATAAATAGAACAACCATTATTCTCTGATTTAAATGAATAACCGTCTCGCATCAAACAAGATCCAGATATAATGTTCATGCTCAGCTTGTAGGCACCAAATAACAATTATTTAGGTCTAAAACTAATCCCGAAGGTAGATGTAGAGGTAAGCGTGCGACCGCGATCACATCGACTTTGGAACCATTTCCCAGCATATCGTCACCTCGTCCTTTGCGAGTTAAGCAATCCGTAGTCCACATTTGAGTTGCAAATATTAGCAGAACCGGTATCAAATACCAGTGCTACTCACGAGCTCTAGTAAGGTACACATCAATAACATGTATATCACATATACCTTTGTTCACCTTGCCATCCTTCTTATCCGCCAAATACTTGGGGCAGTTCCTTCCGATGACGATCGCGCTTGCGGTAGAAGCTTTCGATTTCAGGTTTAGGGCCAGACTTGGGTTTCTTCTCTGGCGACAACTTGCTTTGTTCTTCTTGAATTCCTTCTTCTTCCCTTTGCCTTTCTTCTTGAAACTAGTGGTCTTATTGACCATCAACACTTGATGCTCCTTCTTGATTTCTACCTCCGCAGCCTTTAGCATTGCGAAGAGCTCAGGTATAGTTTTACTAACCCTTGCATATTATAGTTCATCACGAAGCCTTTGTAGCTTGGTGGCGGTGATTGGAGAATTACATCAATGACACAATCATCCGGAAGATTAACTCCCAATTGTGTCAAGTGATTGTAGTACCCGGACATTACGAGTATATGCTCACTAAGAACTATTCTCCTCCATCTTGCAGCTATAGAACTTATTGGAACTTCATATCTCTCAATCCGGGCATTACTTTGGAATATTAACTTCAACTCTGGAACATCTCATATGCTCCATGACGTTCAAAACGTCGTTGAAGTCCGGTTCTAAGCCGTAAAGCATGGCACTGAACTATAGAGTAGTCATCAGCTTTGCTTTCGCGAGCGTTCATAACATCTGATGTTGCATCAGCGTAGCACTGTCACCTAGCGGTGCATCCGGGGCGTAACTCTTACGTGCGACAATGAGGATGATCCTCAATTCGGACCGATCCGTGTAATTGCTACCATCATCTTTCAACTTTGCTTTCTCAAGGCATTATTAAAATTCAGCGGAACAACAGTACGAGCCATCTATCTACAATCAAACATAAACAAGCAAGATACTATCGGTACTAAGTTCATGATAAATTTAAGTTCAATTAATCATATTACTTAAGAACTCCCACTTAGAAAACATCTCTCTAGTCATCTAAGTGATCCGTGATCCAAATCAACTAAACCATAACCGATCATCACGTGAAATGGAGTAGTTTTCAATGGTGAACATCTTATGTTGATCATATCTACTATATGATTCACGCTCGACCTTTGGGTCTCCGTGTTCGAGGCCATATCTGCATATGCTAGGCTCGTCAAGTATAACTTAGTATTCTGCGTGTGCAAAACTGGCTTGCACCCGTTGTAGATGGACGTGAAAGCTTATCACACCGATCATCACGTGGTGTCACGGCCACGACGAACTTTGGCAGCGGTGCATACTCAGGAGAACACTTCTTGATAATTTAGTGAGAGATCATCTTATAATGCTACCGTCAATCAAAGCAAGATAAGATGCATAAAGGATAAACATCACATGCAAATCAATATAAGTGATATGATATGGTCATCATCATCTTGTGCTTCATGATCTCCATCTTGTTGCACCACCATGATCACCATCGTCACGGCGCGACACCTTGATCTCCATCGTAGCATCGTTGTCGTCTCGCCAAACTTATGCTACTCGACTATCGCTACAGCTTAGTGATAAAGTAAAGCATTAGAGCGATTACATTGCATACAATAAGCGACAACCATATGGCTCACCGCGATTCCGATAACCGGTTACAAAACATGATCATCTCATACAATAAAATATAGCATCACGTCTTGACCATATCACATCACAACATGCCTGCAAAAACAAGTTAGGCGTCCTCTACTTTGTTGTTGCAAATTTTACGTGGCTGCTACGGGCTTAAGCAAGAACCGTCTCACCTCATCAAAACCACAGCGATACTTCGTCAAATAGACTCCGTTTAACCTTCTCAGGGACGGGCGTATGCCTCCAGTTCAACTAAAGTGAGAAGACAGACACCCGGTCACCTTTAAGCAAGAGTGCTGCGTGGCGGTGAAACCAGTCTCGCGTAAGCGTCTGCGTAATGTCGGTCAGGGCGCTTCATCTCCACAATACCGCTGAACCAAAGTATGACATGCTGGTAGGTAGTATGACCTTATCGCCCCCAACTCACTTGTGTTCTACTCGTGCAAAACATCAAACCATAAAAAAAAAACCTAACGGATGCCCTTGTTGGGTAGAATAGTAATTTCAAAAATTTCCTCGCACTGCAAGATCATGGTGATGTATATACAGCGAGAGGGAGAGTGTTGTCTACATACCCTTGTGAACCGAAGCGGGCGATCTGGCGTGAAAGTAGTCGTGCGTTCTCCTCGCGATCCGACCGATCGGCGCCGTTACTCCGGCGCCCCGAGTTCTTGACACACGCGTCAGCTCGATGGCGTCCCTCGTACTCCGATCCAGCCAGAGTGTAGAGGGAGTTCCGTCGGCAACGGCGTGGTAGCGATCTTGATGTTTACGCAGCGAGAGCCGCCTAAGCATGACGGTATAACCCGAGGTGGAATATGGTGGAGGGACACGCTGCGGCTGAGAGATCAAACGATCAAACTTGTGTGTTCAAGGTGCCCCCACCTGCTATATAAAGGAGCAAGGGGGGAGGGCCGGCCGGCCAAGGGAGCGCCAAGGTCCTACTCCCTCTGGATAGGAGTTCCCCCAATCTAGTTGGACTAGGATTGGGGGAGGAAAGAGCCGGCCCTTCTCCTGGTCCTATCGGGGCTGAGGGGGGAGAAGCCACCCTTCTGCTGCCCTCCTCTTCTCCCTAAGCCCATCGAGGCCCATTTACCCGGGGATTCCGGTAACCTCCGTGCCTCCGAATAATTCCGGTTTACACGGAACCATTCCGAACTCCAAACATAGGCTTCCAATATATCAATCTTTATGTCTCGACCATTTGAGAGACTCCTCGTCATGTCATGATCACATCGGGACTCGAACTCCTTCGGTACATCAAAATACATAAACTCATAATAAGCTGTCATCGAAACCTTAGCGTCACGGACCCTACGGTTGAGAACAATGTAGACATGACCTAGAACCGTTCACGGTCATAACCAACAGCCGGACCTGGATGCCCATATTGGTTCCTACATATTCTCTGAAGATCTTTATCGGTCGAGACATATAACAACATCGTTGTTCCCTTTGTCATCGGTATGTTACTTGCAGAGATTAGATCGTCGGGTATCCAATACCTAGTTCAATCTAAATTCCAGGCAAGTCTCTTTACTCGTTACGTAATACATCATCTCACAACTAACTCATTAGTTGTAGTGCTTACAAAGCTTAAGTGATGTGCATTACCAGAGGGCCGAAGATACCTCTCAGGCAATCGGAGTGACAAAACCTAATCTCGAAATCATAACCCAACATACGCCTTTGGAGACACTGTAGTACTCCTTTATAATCACCCGATTCGTTGTAGGCGTTTGGTAGCACCCAAAGTGTTCCTCCGTTAGCAGGGGTTGCATAATCTCATAATTACAGGAACATGTATAAGTCATGGATAAAAGCGGTAGCAACATACTAAGCGATGGTGTGCTAAGCTAAGGGAATGGGTCATGTCAATCAGATCATTCTACTAATGATGTGACCTTGTTAATCAAATAACAACTCCTTTGTTCATGGTTAGGAAACATAACCATCTTTGATTAACAAGCTAGTCTAGTAGAGGCATACTAGTGACATCTTGTTTTGTCTATGCATTCACACATGTATCATGTTTCGGTTAATACAATTCTAGCATGAATGATAAACATTTATCATGAAATAAGGAAATAAATAATAACTTTATTATTGCCTCTAGGGGCATATTTCCTTCATGTAAACCATATAAGGTTTTATTCATGTAAGCGGAACAACAGTTTATTCTCTTACTTAAATGAATAACATGTTGCAATAAACATGATCAAATCATATTCATGCTCAGCGCAAACACCAAATAACATTTATTTAGGTTCAACACTAATCCCGAAAGTATAGGGAGTGTGCGATGATGATCATATCAATCTTGAAACTACTTTCAACACACAGCGTCTTCACCCTTAACTAGTTTGCATTACGCAACTCCGCTTGAGTTACTACTCTTAAGCGAACAGTACCAAATACCGAGGGGTTGCTATAAACACTAGTAAAGTACACATCAATAACATGTATATCAAATATACCTTTGTTTACTTTGCCATCCTTCTTATCCGCCAAATACTTGGGGTAGTTCGCTTCGATGACCGGTCCTTTGCGGTAGAAGCACTTAGTCTCGGGCTTAGGTCGGACTTGGGTTTCTTCCTTGGCCCGACAACTTGCTTGCCGTTCTTCTTGAGTTCCCTTCTATCCCTTTGCCCTTTCTTGAAACTAGTGGTCTTGTTAATCATCAACCTTGATGTTCTTTCTTGAATTCACAACCATCGATTTCATCATCATATGGCTTCGGAATCATTTAGTCATCCTTGCATACTATAGTTCATAAGTTCTACTAACTTGGTGATGGTGACTGAAAAATTCTGTCAATCGATATCTTATACGGAAGATTAACTCCCACTTGATTCAAGCGATTGAAGTACCCAGGACAATCTGAGTACATGCTCACTAGTTGGCGATTCTCCTCCATCTTTTAGCTATAGAACTTGTTGGAGACTTTCATATCTCTCAACTCGGGTATTTCTTGAAATATTAACTTCAATTCCTGGAACATCTCATATGGTCCATGATGTTCAAAACATCTTTGAAGTCCGATTCTAAGCCATAAAGCATGGTGCACAAAACTATCAAGTAGTCATCATCTTGAGCTAATAGCGTTCATAATCGCATACTCATCTGATAGGTCTGTCACCTAGCGGTTGCATTAAGGACATAATTCTTACAATGCGGCAATGAGGATAAACCTCGGATCCGGATCAAATCCCATCATTGCTACTAACATTTTCAACACAATTTTCTCTGGAACATATCAAAATAAACATATGAAAACAACAACGCAAGCTATTGATCTTAAACATAATTTGCAAAATACTACGGTACTAAGTTCATGATAAATTTAAGTTCAATTAATCATATTAAGAACTCCCTTAGAAAAACATCTCTCTAGTCATCTAAGTGATCCCGTGATCCAAATCAACTAAACCATAACCGATCATCCGTGAAATGGAGTAGTTTTCAATGGTGAACATCTTATGTTGATCATATCTACTATATGATTCCGCTTTCGACCTTTGGTCTCCGTGTTCGAGCCATATCTGCATATGCTAGGCTCGTCAAAGTATAACGAGTATTCTGCGTGTAAACTGGCTTCCCGTTGTAGATGGGCGTAAACTTATCACCCGATCATCCCGTGGTGTGGAGCACGACGAACTTTGGGCAGTGCATACTGGGAGAACACTTCTTGATAATTTAGTGAGAGATCATCTTATAATCTACCGTCAATCAAAGCAAGATAAGATATAAAGGATAAACATCACATGCAAATCAATATAAGTGATATGATATGGTCATCATCATCTTGTGCCGTGATCTTCATCTCCAGCACCACCATGATCCCATCGTCACCGGTAGCGACACCTTGATCTCCATCGTAGCATGTTGTCGTTCGCCAATCTTATGCTTCTCGACTATCGCTACGCAGTGATAAAGTAAAGCATTACGAAGCGATGCATTTCACACAATAAAGCAACAACCATATGGCTCCCGATTGCCGATAACCGGTTACAAAACAGATCATCTCATACAATAAAAATAGCATACGTTTGACCATATCACATCCCATGCCTGCAAAAACAAG
>JAHHZJ010003050.1:0-34214 GCA_021437245.1 Aegilops speltoides | reverse complement strand
CATGATGGAATTTTTAAAATGGGTAAAAGCATCAGGGCGAAAGTGTCCCAAAGCCCGGACGAGCAAAAAGGTGTAGGCACGTATGGCTTTTTTTTTGGGGTGGCTCCTAAAGGCACGGCGGTATGGCATGACTATGGCTCCAACTTGATGTGCCGGAAATGCCGATGAGGGCTAGCATGATACAATATGTCAAAAAATATTGTAAGGATGGACTACATCACTCAGATAGGAAATTAAGAATGTTTGAACAATATGTTATACAATGATTATTTCAAAAATGCAATCTTTTAATTAATAGTTTCTAGAAGTATAACCATTACTAACAAGAAATAAGGCAACGCAAATTGACGGTTAACCCCGCTAGTTCCAATTTTACAAGATTCACACCCTTTTGTATTTTTAGTCGGGTAGACGCCATGGCGATGGCAAGCAATAACACACCGAACTTTGGTTAGACGCCAAGAAATTTTCCCACCAAAATGGCTAAAAGTGACCACGCGCGAAAGTGTCCGAAAACGCCTTGAGGAGTAAACGGTGTAGGCACGATCACGGATTTTGGTGGTCGATTCCGGATGGTGTCAAAATAGCTAGGTGGAAAACATGCATTATTTTTGTCACGACAACGAGGGTAGCCTCGGAGGGCTACGAACGGGTCATATCCTCACAATTTGCCTTCTGGCTCGTGAGTACTCGGACCGGTGGGCTCACAGACGCGCTATAACGCGCACAACGACACAATGCTAACTTCAACCGCCTTCACGTGCTTGTGGGTCCATGCCCCCGCTTGTTTCTACCCTCCCCGCCTCGCTCTACCTCCATCACGCCGTCCGGATCCTCCGCGACTTAATTTTTTTTTCCCGCCAAAGATTTTCCGCACGAAGTACGCTAAACATTAGTGTGGCGGGAGTGCCGGTCGCGCTCAAGGTATGAAAACGGCGAGGCACGGGTTAAATCGCAGATATTCCATACTTGTCAAAATTTGTGGCACTTTCACCGTAATTTTATCGGGAACGAGGATGGCACCGGGACGGCTCGCTGCATGGGGACGCGAGCTCGATCCAGCGCTCCCGATCCGCTTGAAGCCTCATTAGGAGAGGAAGGCGCCACCGCCGCAGGGGTCGGGCTCGACGACGATTATAGCATGCACGCCTTTTTGCCGGAAGGCTCACGCACGGGCAACACATGTTTGCCATATATCGATGTCCTTGCCGCTCGTTCGCCACACCCTCACGGGCTGAAATTTTGTTTTCCGCCCGAGATTTGGTGCCGCAGACGCTTTTGTTTTTGACTTCGAATTTTGTATTTTTGTCGGGAGACGCCTGGTCGATGGTGAGCAATAACACACCCTGTTTTGGCATGACGGTGAATTTTCCCCAAATGGCGTAAAAGCGATCACAGGGCGTAGTGTCCCAAAGCGCCTGACGAGCAAAAAGGTGTAGGCACGATGGCTTTTTTTTTTGGGGTGGCTCCTAAAAGGCACGCGGTAAGGCGATGACTATGGCTCCAACTTGATGTGCGGAAATGCCGCGAGGGCTAGCATGATACAATATGTCAAAAATATTGTAAGGATGGACTACATCACTCAGATAGGAAATTAAGAATGTTTGAACAATATGTTATACAATGATTATTTCAAAAATGCAATCTTTTAATTAATAGTTTCTAGAAGTATAACCATTACTAACAAGCAGGACGTAGGGTTTTACCTCCATCGAGAGGCCCAACCTGGTAAAAACATTGTGTCCTTTGTCTCCTGTTACCATCCTGCTAGACGCACGTCGAACCCTCTACCCGAGATCCGCCGGTTTTGACAATCGGCACTTGTGACTCGACAACTTCACTAGAAAAGAAAATGCAAATCCTTGGTCCCGACTCTCCTCTGCTGGCATCAAGTCCAAAAGGCAAAGAGGAACTAAACGCCCAAGGTGGTAGTCCTAGTCTTCATCCTCGCTTGTCAAAGGACTCCTCCGAGTCCCTATCACTAGACTCCGGTGCTCCTCCATGATATCATAGTCCCTCATCATTAGCACCACAAAAGCCGACGTCATGGCGCTGGAGTCGGCACACTTGTTGTTCTTCCCAATCCATGACTCCTCCGAGGCGATCTTCTTCTCGCACTCCACTTACACTTGCGATGCATGTGCCCATCATCATGATCCCCCGTTGGAAAATCTCGAAATCAAAAAAAATCAATCTTGGAAAAACCTGACTCGTTTTTCCGTCCCCAACGCCTGTCCCGCCTTTTAAAAACCATCTTTGCCGTGAGGGACACTAAGTCACTAGTAGAAAACACTTTAGTCCTTGCTCAGAATCGCACTAAAAGGTAACCCGTGAGAGCTTTTGCGACACTAAGTCACTAGTAGGAGTCGAAAACGACCTTTGTCCCTGCTCAGAATCGCACTAACGGGCGGGGACTAACCCGTGAGAGCTTTTTATGACACCATGTTGTGGGTATCGCTTGTCTGATCATTATTCTGGACCCACGTGTCCTTAAAACCCATAAGCTTTCTCCCAGAGGTTCGCCGCCCCACAAGAGAGTGTCGATGAGAGAGTTTGCCATACCTGAGATCGATTTAGTCAAGAACCAGCGTGTCCGACGCCACCAACAAGGAAAAAATAAATAAATAGTAATTAGAACATGGGAGGCCTAGGAGTTTCTGCTCGGCCATGGGTCCTAGCCTAGGCTCCACCTTCACCTTCACGGAGCAGAGGCCCTCCCGATTATACGCGAACCGGCATCAGAGGGAAGAATATACTCCGTATTCCACGGGCGGCTTCTGCATGGCCGCATGGAAAGTGTTTTGTCTCTCACGCCTATTTAAAAACCATGTGCGATGATACCGATTTGTCGATAACAATATCTAGTCCATTCCGCTGGCCTGCACACACACAAAAAAGTACCGATTTGCCATTCAAGGACCATGACCCTATATGGCAAATCTAGTCGATTGTTGAATTTACTCCTCCGCTCCTAAATACTTGTCTTTTCTAGAGATTTCAACAAGTGACTACATACAGAGCAAAATGAGTAATCTACACTCTAAAACATGTCTACATACATCCAGACAGCTCATTCGGTATTGGCTAGAAAGACAACTATCCTGACAAGAAAAGGAGTACGATCCGCTGATGCCACGGGCCGCCGGATCTAAGAGAAAGGAACAAATGGGCGGTCAAGATCCGCCTGCATCCAAATAAATACTTAGGACCCATAGGCTACGCCTACTAAATTGGACGACGCCTGGCCTATGAAAGTGAGTAGATATTTTCAACCAGTCAAAAATCCATCGCCTGCACAACCAACCAACCAACCGACGAGGCTTTCCTCCTCCTCCACGATTTGGATTTGATCCACCCGCCGCCGGCGACCGCAACCACCGCCCCTCCCTGGCCGGAGATCCACCCCTGTT
This sequence comes from Aegilops speltoides, assembly GCA_021437245.1. NCBI lineage: Eukaryota > Viridiplantae > Streptophyta > Magnoliopsida > Poales > Poaceae > Aegilops > Aegilops speltoides. The sequence goes on along the minus strand of JAHHZJ010003050.1, from coordinate 30,804 downwards.
TTCTCCAATCCTGCCGCTGGCCGGAGATCCACCCTGTTTCTCTCCAATCCTGCCGCTGGCCGTAGATCCACTCGAGCTCCCCGCGATTCCTCTCTCCTCCTCCCGATTCCTCTCATAATCCAGCCGCCGCCGACCCCCAACCCCAACCCCAACCCCACCTCCACCGGCGAGACCCCATCAACACCGGCTACCTCACTCCTCAGATGGACGGACGGACGGATGGGGACGGGCGACGACGACGACGGCGGCGGATCCGCACCCGCACCCGCACCCGCACCCACCTCCTCTCGGTGGGGGCCGGAGCGTCCTGCTGCGGCGGCCATCGACGCCGACGAGGAACGCCGGTTCCCCCTCGACCTCCACGACGCCTTCCATCTCCAACCTCCACGACGACCGGCCATGGATCTCCGACCATGGTGGGATGGGTGGCCATGAGGAACCCTCCCTGTCTTCTCTCTGTCTTCATCTCCCTGCCTCCTCTGATTCCTCGTGTGTTTGCTTTGGGTGCAGGTTGCTCTCATCTGCTGCAGGTTGCTCTCATGGCCGGCGGCTGCTGCTGCTGCTGCTGCAGGAGGACGGACGGACGGATGGACGTGGTGAGCTCCACCCCATCCTTCTACTCTACTCTAACCCCCGCCTTTACTGCACATCTCATCTGATTTCATCTTGGCGATGTTGATTGCTGCTATATATCGTGCAATTTGATTTGGTTCAGTCTCAATGTGCGTGCGTGTGTGCAATGCGATGTTGTTTGATGCTGCTTGCTTGAGCAGAGAATAATTCGTGTTTACATATATACTTGAGCAGAGGGTTGTTTATTTGTTGCATTCCATACATCAATCATATGCTTCTCTCCTCCAGATGATTTGTTCCATCGACGCCGACGAGGAACGCCCAAGACGGGCGGTCAGGCTCGAGGTGGACGCCTAAGACATCTATGCTCGCAAGACCGGAGAGCAGAGTAGGGTGCCGCCGCACTGCTTGCTTGTCATACTGTGAGCAGATCCATACCTCACGCTGCTTGCCGTTGGTCTCAGGCGCCTCGCAGATCTCTCGCCGCTTGAGAACTCCGCAACAATCCCCGCCGCTTTCTTCGCTTTTCTTCTTTTCAATGATCGATTCATCGATGCATGTCCGGTTCCTTGTCAACCCCAAAATTTATCCTGTAGGCCTTATGTGCGTGTTGCTGTTTTTGCTTCTTCTCACGGCCTTCACAATTTTGAGTCCTCGAATGAGACTAGCTAGTCATTTGTTTCATCTCACAATTAAGCATTCCTCCTCAATGGAATCCTCTTCGCCGTGGATTTGAGTGCCCGAGACAACATTGCATCACCGCGACAATCGCTTTTTTTTTTTCTCCAAGAGCGCATCAAAGAGTCAGAGGTCTCCCGCCGCTTACTTTTTCCTCATGAACAACAACATCGTGGGTTAATCCGCCCAATTGGCTTCCTATAGGTTTATTATGTATTTGAACCGACACAACTTGTTCGATGATGAGGCTCCTGCATTTGTTTGTAGTGATTCACAAGGATGAAATGTTTGGTGTCACAAGGCAAAAGGGTACCGCTGTGTCGCCAGATTTAGCATCATTTCTTCACCATTTATTCGACTATGATCATTTCACGTAATGGCTTATGGATCAGTGGTGATCGACTACCACTTGTGTCATCCTTGTTCACGGATGATTGCCGAGGGTGTTATAAGGTACCCCCAATACACCCCTCGACACCCTTTGTCTTGTTATATATAGCATAGATGATGCTCTATTCACTTGGACATGATGTTCGGTTTGCTTACTTCTCTCCGCAGATCAGTAGTGCTCATGCTAATCCAAGACAGATTACTCTCGCACATCCGCCGCCATGTCCACGAAGTTTAAGCGCCGCCACTCGAACCCTCCGCCTCCTTGGCCGAGGTCGGGCTTTACCACATTTCATCTCTTGTTTCGCCCAAGTTGGCAAGTGCAAGATCACAATTTTGAATGAGACTAGCCATGCATTTTCGCTTCTCGAATTCATTTTGTTCCCGAATGAATCTCTCATCCATTTTGAATGAGCGCTTAGATAGCTACAGACTGCTTGAGAATCATTTTCTCATCTTCAAGATTTCTGTCTAGTATTTCTCATGAACATTACCTTCATGAGTTAATCTTCACCGGTGTCTAGTATTTGCTCATGAACATTACCTTCATGAGTTAATTGCCTTCCTATTTCCATATAGGAATATATGTTGGAACTTCGACTTGTTTGAGAGTTGAGACTCTATTTCGGACAACTATATGAAATTTGAGACTTGATTCTAGTGATTCACAAGCATGAAATGTTCTCGGTCAAAATTGTGGCAAAAGAGGTACTGCTAGGAGAAGCTAAATTTCTTCACCCTTCAACTCGATCGTGTACTTTTGTCATGATTAATTGGTTTATGGACCTCATCTTCAAGATCATGACCTTTTGTCCTCAATGAGATCATCTATTCAATTTCTTGAATTTTGCCATGCTCCTCAATGAAACTCTCTCACGGATTTGAGTGTCCGAGAGAGTCGTCAGATCAACCGTATGTAATAGCGACTCTATTATTCAAGATATGTCTCCCGGTGCCTGCTTGTCGCTTCATAAACAACACCATAGCAACTTAATCATGGATTGGTTTAATATTATGATACATGATCACATATTGAAATCTTAGATTTGTTTGAGGATTGAGACTCTATTACGGGCAAATACATTGAAATTTAAGACTTGTCTCAGAGTGATTCACAAGGATGAAATGTTTGGTGTCACTTGTCAAAATTTGTATTGTTGGTCAACAGATTTAACATCATTTTCTCACCATTTGATCCCGATCAACATTTCTCGTGAATGGCTTATGGATAAGGTTGGTGATTGACTACCACTTATGTAATCATTGGTAATGATCACGAGGGTGTTAAGGTACCCACACCCCCTCGACACCTTTTTGTCTTGTTATTTATAGCATACATGCTCTATTCAAATTCGACATAACGCTCAGCTTGCTTTACTTTCGCAGATTGTAATGCTCATGCTAATCCAAGACAGACATTTCTACACGCCCGCCATTATGCCCATGAGTTTGAGCGCAAGGGCAAGCGCCACTCGGACTCCGCCTCCTCGGCCGCAAGTAGTTTCCACCACATTTCATCTCTCATTTCTCCAAGTTTGGCAAGTGCAAGGTCACAATTTATTCAAATTCCTAATGAGACTAGTCATGTATTTCGCTTCCGAATTTTGCCTTTTCCTCAATATCTCTCTCCGCTTGCTGGTGAGTGTTGAGAAAGCTACAGACTGTGTTGAGAATCATTTGTCTCTAATTCAAGATTTCCATCGCCTAGTTTTTGCTCATGAACAACACCATCATGAGTTAATCGCTTCCTATTTTGATATAGCATTATTTGTTGGAATTTTCACTTGTTTGAGAGCCGAGATTCCGTATTTCGACAACAAATTGAAATTTAAGACTTGTTTCTAGTGATTCACAAGGATGAAATGTTCACTTGATTCTTCAATCTCGATCGTAATTTTCTCATGATTAATCGCTTATGGACTAGTCATTTGAATTTCAGAAATTTGCCATGCTCCTCAATGAAACCTCTCTCGCTTCCACGATGAAAGTAGAGCCATAACCGTGAGAATCCTCTTCGTTATTCAAGACGCCTGCGCTTTACTTTCATAAACAAAGACCATCAATTGGCTTTATATTCGATATAGGATCATCACATATTGAAAACCCGAGACTTGTTTGAAAAGTTTAGACTCCTTATTTCAAGCACCCACAATGAAATTGAAGTCCGTTGTAGTGATTCACGAGGATGAAAAGTTTGGTGTCACTGGCAAAAGAAATCGCTGTTAAGATTTAATCTCGATCGAACTTTTTTTCATGATCGTTGAAAATAAATTGGTCAAAGCCGAGCATAATGACCGAGCTAAAGAGGTTGATTATTTGGGTAGTTAGTCCAAGAGGGTCTTTCCCCAAAATTTTTAGTTCGTTCATGTTTCTCTAATACTTACATAATTTTAGTAATCTAAACGCCTTATATTAATTTACAAAGGGAGTATTAAAGTTAGTATAAAGTTGGTCATCTATTTTGGAACGGAGGTGTGATGATTTCAAACGAGGAACCTTTTTGATTCATACACTAGTAAACAAGGTTCATTGATACAAATGTACTACCTCCATTTGAGCGACAAGTATTTCCTGGGAACGTAGAAGACACACAAGATAGTTTTGTTGGACCGCTGCAGCCTCAATGGATTCAATTTCAACTGACTCACGAATTCCGGATGGTGTCAAAATAGCTAGGTGGAAAACATGCATTATTTTTGTCACGACAACGAGGGTAGCCTCGTGAGGGCTACGCAACGGGTCATATCCTCACAATTTGCCTTCTGGCTCAGGAGTACCTGACGGCAGGGCCTTTACGACGCTGCTATAACGTGCAATAACGACACAATGCCAACTTCAACCGCCCCACGTGTCAGGTCCATGCCCCCCGCTTTTGCTCTACTCCTCCCCGCCTCGCCTACCTCCATCACGCCCGTCTGGTCCTCCGCGACCTAATTTTTTTTCCCGCCAAAGATTTTCCCAGTTTAAACATTAGCGTGGCGGGGAGTGCTCTGCCAAGGTATGAAAACGGCGAGAGGCACGGTTAAATCGCGATATTCCATACTTGTCAAAATTTGTGGCACTTTCACCGTAATTTTATCGTAACGAGGATGGCACGGGATTCTCCGCGCATGGGGACGCGAGCTCGATCCAGCGGCTCCCATCCGCTTAAGCCCCATTAGGAGAAGGGCCACACCGCCACAGGCGGGTCGGGCTCGACGACGATTATAGCATGCACGCCTTTTGCCTTACTACACGCACGGGCAACACATGTTTGCTATATATCGATGTCCTTGCCGCTCGTCTGGCCACACCCTCACACGGCCGAATTTTGTTTTCCGCCCGAGATTTGGCGCCACAGACGTTTTGTTTTCACCGAATTTTTGTATTTTCGTAGACGCTGATGGCGAAGTACAATAACACCTGCTTTGGCATGACGGTGGAATTTTACCAAAATGGCGAAAAGCGATCATGAGGGCGTGTCCCAAAGCGCCCCGGACGAGCAAAAAGTAGGCACGATGGCTTTTTTTTTTCGGGGTGCTAAAAGGTAGCGGTAAGGCGCGACTATGGCTCCAACTTGATGTGCCGAAATGCCATGAGGGCTAGCATGATACAATATGTCAAAAATATTGTAAGGATGGACTACATCACTCGATAGGAAATTAAGAATGTTTGAACAATATGTTATACAATGATTATTTCAAAATGCAATCTTTTAATTAATAGTTTCTAGAAGTATAACCATTACTAACAAGAAATAAGGCAACGTAAATTGACTAAACCCGCTTAGTTCCAATTTTTACAAAGATCACACCCTTTTGTATTTTTAGTTCGGCAGACGCCATGGCTGGCAAGCAATAACACACCGAACTTGTTAGACGTAAATTTTCCTTTACCAAAATGGCTAAAAAGTGACCAATGAAAGTGTCCAAAACGCCTTGAGGAGTAAACGTAAGTATGCACGTTGATTTTGGTGGTTCGACCCGGATGGTGTCAAAAATAGCTAGGTGGAAAACATGCATTATTTTTGTCACGACAACGAGGGTAGCCTTGGAGGCTACGAACGGGTCATATCCTCACAATTTCGTTCCTTCTGGCTCGTGAGTACTTGACCGCGCGGTTTTACAGACGCGATAACGCAGTAATAAACGCATAATGCTAACTTCAACCGCCTCATGCGGTTGTGGGTCCATGCCCCCCGCTGTTTACTCCCGCCGCCTTCCATCACGCCAGCCCCGATCTCCGCGATCTAATTTTTTTTCCGCCAAAGATTTTCCTACATCAGCACGCTAAACATTAGCGTAAGTGAGCGTCGGTCGCGCTCGGCAAGGTATGAAACGGCGAGGCACGGGTTAAATCACAAGATATTCCATACTTGTCAAAATTTGGGCACTTTCACCGTAATTTTTATCTAACGAGGATGGCATTGGACGGCCCACGCATGGGGACGCGAGCTCGATCCAGCGGTTCCCGATCCGCTTGAAGCCCCATTAGGAGAGGAAGGTCCGCCACCGCCGCCAGGTCGCCTGACGACGACATATATGCATGCACGCCTTACTTGGAAGGCCTACACGCACGGCAACACATGTTTGCTATATATCGATGTCCCTGTCAGCCTGGCTCACATTTCCTCACACGGGCCAAATTTTGTTTTCCGCCCGAGATTTGGCGCCACAGACGTTTGTTTTTACCCTCAATTTTGTATTTTTGTTCGTAGACGCTGGCGATGGTATAATAACACACCCTGCTTTGGCATGATTTGGAATTTTCCCACTAAAATGGCGGTGTTTAATCGCGAGGGCGAAAGTCCCAGTTACCTGACGAGCAAAAAGTGTAGGCACGATGGCTTTTTTTGGGGTGGTCTTTAAAAGGCACATGGTAAGGCGATGACTATGGCTCCAACTTGATATGCCGGAAATGCCATGAGGGCTAGTATGATACAATATGTCAAAAATATTGTAAGGATGGACTACATCACCGATAGGAAATTAAGAATGTTTGAACAATATGTTATACAATGATTATTTCAAAATGCAATCTTTTAATTAATAGTTTCTAGAAGTATAACCATTACTAACAAGAAATAAGGCAACGCAAATTGACTGCTAACCCCGCTTAGTTCCACTTTACAAGATCACACCCTTTTGTGTTTTTTAGTCGGTAGACGCCATGGCGGCAAGCAACACACCGAACTTTGGTTAGACGCCAAGAATTTTCCTACCAAAATGGCTAAAAAGTGACCACGCCTACGAAAGTGTCCGAAAACGCCCTGAGGAGTAAAACGGGTAGGCACGATCACGGATTTTGGTGGGTCGATTCGGATGGTGTCAAAAATAGCTAGGTGGAAAACATGCATTATTTTTGTCACGACAACGAGGGTAGCTCGAGGGCTACGAACGGGTCATATCCTCACACGGTTCCTTCTGGCTCAGGAGTACTGACCAGGGGTCTCACAGACGCTATAACGCACAACGACATAATGCCAACTTCAACCGCCTCCCACGCGCTTGTGGGTCCATGCCCCCCCCGCTGTTTCACCCTCCCCGCCGCTTACCTCCATCACGCATTCCGGATCCTCCACAATTTTTTTTTCCCCGCCAAAGATTTTCCCAGACGAAGTACGCTAAACATTAGCGGGAGTGCCGGTCGTCACCCCAAAGCAATATACCTTTGTGTGAGTTTGGCACGAAGACTCTGGAATTTACCACGACTCATGCGACCTTACAGGTTAGTAGACCCAAGTATTTCGCTTCAAACACTTGTTGCTCCACATGAAGGATTTGGCGTGTTGCTTCGATCGATAGCGGACAAAGCTTGCTAAATTGGATTGAGCACTTTCTTTGGATTAATGAGTTGGCGGTACTTGCGCATAAGTATCAATGACATGTTTAACTCTCAAAGCTTGCTCGCATTTGCCTTAAAAAGAGGAGTGTGTCATCGGCGAAAAGGAGGTGGGAGACCCACGGTACCCGACGACACACCTTCACGGTGTAAGACCTCCAGTTGCTACCTCAGTTGTAGAAGAGCCGAGAGACCGTCGACCACAAATAAAAATAAAACGCGGAGAGAGTCACCTTGGCGGAGGCCTCGAGTTGGGAGAATGCTTCAATAGAGCTCCATTAAATTTCACGAATACCTCACCGTGGTAGCGCATTGCATAATCCATTGCACCCAATCGATGAGCAAAGCCCATTTTTGCATTGCCTCCTCTAGAAACTTCCGGTCGACACGATCGTATGCCTTTGATAGATCCACTTTATAAGCACAAAAGAATTCTGCTGTGATGCCCCATGTTCGAAAGTGGGACACTCAAATGCAAGAAGAGCATTATCCGTGATTAATCTACCTCGAATGAAAGCGCTTTGGTTTTGAAATTATCTCTCCATGAGCAGTGCAATCTATTAACCAAACACTTTGACACAATCTTGTATATGACATTACATAAACTGATTAGTGCGAAGTCCTTTAGCTCGAAGGGTTGTCAATCTTGGGAATAAGCACAATTGGCGTATCATTCACCCCAGTGGCATAATTCTGTCGAAAAAATTCAATTCTGCTTTGACAATATCCGACTTCAATAAATCCCGATTCGTTGGAAGAAAGCGGGCGGGGAGACCATCGAGTCTGCCGCTTTGAGAGGGCCAATTTGAAACAACGCATTGGATATTTCCTCCTCCGTGAGCGGTTTACAAAGTTGCTCATTCATTCCATCGATTACAAGGGTCTCAAATAAATTGATAAGCTGGATCGGCCGAGGAGGGATCTACGGTATACAGATCTGAAATCTGAGACCGCCATCCGTTCCATCTCCAAGGGTAATTCATGGACAAGCACCGTCCCCATCCTTGATCGAGTAATTTTATTTCTGCGTGCACCCAAACAGCTTTCATTGGTGGAAAAATTTAGTGTTTGGTCCCCTCCTTAAGCCCGTTATGCGTGAGCAGCTGCTGACCACAACATTTCTTCCACAGAGGATTTCATTCATCGATCCATAGTATTCCTAATTATGTCGGTGATGCATTGGTTTCCCTTTGATCCTTTAACAACGGCGAACACAGCGAAAACTCACGCATGACATTGCCAAACTTCGACCTCCCACGCATGCATCCTGTTCATTACCTCTTTGGCGCCACATGAATCCCACCCAAATCAGCCCTTTGAGGAACACTTTGCGAGCCTCCTTGATGGTATCGGAAGTGCTTCATCTCTCTCCCAACAAATCGCATCTGCCTACACTTGCGGGTGTTTATAGTTAGCACTTCACGCTCTAGTGAGAGCAAAAAGCGGGCGATGGTGGAACACAGGAAACCAAGTGCACCACAGACACCCGGAAAAAATATCACGCCAACTATCATCCGCTGAGAGCTCGGTCCAAGCGGACTCGACATTTGCTCTCGAGCTCTTCCATTATCATAAGTATATGGCAACCCTTTGAAGCCCAAGTCCTTGACACAGACCAACATCATGTCCACAAAACAGCCATCAAATATTCAGCCGGGTGTGGCGAAGTGCTCAAATTGCCAAAGAGCCGTTGAAGTCTCACTTGCCATCAAGGAGAGATGAGGATGCGGGAGATTACACAGCAATGACCACATGCGGTGCAGTTTTGAGCGTGGCTCTCCATACACAAAAGTAGCATGCCATAATGGAGCGAGGGGACACACGCATAAGTAAACATCAATGAATCTTTCATTCAAATCCTTGACTTCAATAGATGACTCTCATGCCGAACAAGGCTAAACCACCACTTAAACCATCACTATCAACTCCAAAGAAAACCGGAAAGGCCTAATCGACTCCTAAGGCGGCGCTCTGAACACACTTTTGTGGGTTTGAAAGAAAGATAACTTTGGATGTGTGTCACCAAGACACAAAGTTCACGGTGTCGACATTCCCACAGCCCGACAATTCCAACTTATCTCAATTCATGGCTCTGACGGCGAGAACCACAATGGCCCGTCGGTTCTGGACGACCCCAAGACGGTTGCTTCCAAAAATTAACATCTCCCCTCCACCTACATTTTGTATCGACCCTGCACAAATCACCTTGCTGCGCTTACGGTTACCCATCGACTTGCCACTGCAATGTCACTGCACCGATGCCTTGTCTTCTCTTTGGCACCACGTCCGACCATCCTTCTCTGGCAGTATGCGCTTCCCCAAGTACAGAATCTGCAGCGGATCATGGCGATGTCACGAATCACCATCGAACACCCCCAAATTCAGAGGTTTCTCGGTGGAATCGAGTTCAAGCTGTGTAAAGAGTTTGCCTTGCGAGGAGGCCAAGTAAATAAACTTGATGGCGGCTTACTTCCCTCTTCTTCCCCTTCCCAAATTTTTGTCCTTGCCTCTCCTTTGTCTCAATCTGCTTATTTATTTAAATCAGCGTTATTTTGCAGTAATCATTCTTTTGAATGGTGCACATTGAGCATTTATTTGAGCGGATAACTCACCATCAACCTCTACATTCCCAGCAGACCCTACCTCCTCAAACCCATCATGTACCAATCGGCATACCATCTTGAGGACACCTGTGCGTATTGTCCATCTTAGCTAATGCCTCACTGCTCGGCGACTCGAGCTTGCAGAATCTTCCCTTCAAGGGCGAAAAATCCAGCCCTCTCCGTGTCGTCGAGTTAGGCTGAGTGAAGGAAAGTGTGTCGGCACTGTGTTCAAATTTCTTAAATGGAGGCATGCCTGGAGGCCCATCATCATAGTGCTTGGGCCAGAACACCTAGCCTCTTATTCTCACAAGTATCCTTATCATGCCCGTGCGGCGCGATGGAAGGCGATAGAATGGAACACGCTCATACTTGATTTAAAACTCTTTCCCAGGGAGATGGCCATTCTTCATTGGGATGATCTCGTCTTTGCTGACCTTCTCTTGTATGGTAACTTGATGCGTAACCTTAGAAATTCATTAAGGTTTGATCCGATGAGGGTACATCAACAGTAACACTTCCCTAACGTAGACCCCAAAAGCGATACCCGGTAGCCTCGTTACGCTTCTTCCATGGAACATCATAGATCTGAACCCACCACGAAATGCGCATCCAACTGAGTTTGAAGGGCGGGCTTCTCCATTGAGCAGCGCAACTAGAGTGCGTGAGTTTCATAGATCCACGACCCGCGGAACCTGAGCTTCGTAATCACCCACGGAGAATAGGGTAACCACAAAGTAATTCTTCTCTGGGGAGTTCTGATCACCCCGTTCTCAAGCTGCGGACACCTTCAAAGTGTTTGAACATGGCCTTCATGTTAGGCTTCCTCGGTCCACGATGAGGCTGACAAGGAGGTGCCACTCCTTTTCACGGGCCTCATCTTCCTCCCGTTCATCATCGAGTCTAGTTCCACAGCTGCCACATCTTCCATATCCACAAACCCACCATTATCATTGGTACGCATCACTATCACGGTTGAAGGAAGCTTCAGGCGCCGCCCGCCTCTTTTGTTTTCACGCACCGGCACAAAACGCCGCCGCGGGATGACTTGGAGGTGGGTGCCTCGACAGCGCCTCCTTGATCCTCCGATCACCGGTACCGAGCAATGATCGCGCCATGGCGAGGGCAGCGAGAGACAATCGAGATTTAGGTGTCGAAGGTTTTAGCCCGAACCTGATGGCGATCGTTTAGGGTTACACGGCGATCCTTTTATTGGAGGACCAGCGAGAGACCTAATCCCGATTCCGTGGGTTCGAGATCCGTGAGGCAAACAAAGACTCGAGGAATTCCTCGATTGGACCTCGTAAAGAATTTCACCGGTGATGAACACCCATAATCGCGGAGGCGGAAACCCTAAAGGCGTGAAGCGAATTTGCCGTGTGCATTTAGAAAAAATGTTTCTAAGTTTGCCATGTGTAGACAAAACTTGACATGTGAACATTACAGGGAAAAAAAATAAAAATGCCATTTGACAAGTTTTAAATATTGTCATGTGAAATATTCCCCATGTAGTTTGCCATGAGATAATTACTAGATTTGCCATGGTATAATTAAAGTATTTGCCATGTTTGGAAAATTGCCATAGTGCTATATTGTGTGGCCACCTCTAAAATAGTTTACATGTTATATTTTGTACAATTTGAGATGGATGATGTGAAAGCAAAGTGTTATGAGAGTTTGCCATGTGCAAATATAAGTTGCCATGTCTTGAAGATAGTAGTTTGCCATGTTGTTGAACTAATTTGTAGTTTTGCCATGGCAACATTCTTGATAGATATGGCAAAAGAGCGTAGAAATTTGCCATGGCAAAAGTAGAGTAAACATTTGCCATAGAAAATGAAGTAAATTTTCCATGCTACAAACGATGTCCAGTCATAGTGATTTGCCCATGGTATAAGAAATTAAATGATGTCTAAAATTCATGATAAATGGTAGAAAAATGAGTATCAATTATAACAAGTTGCCATGGCAACTTGTTATAATCCCTGGATTACATCGTAGCGTAGTTTGACTTTACATGGTTAAAACATATTTTAGTTGACATCAACTATATATTTGGGTGTGCTATGAACTATAATTTGAAATTTTTCATGAAATTTGGTGAACTAGCATCAGATAAAACTAACTAGAAATATCTGTAAATTAACTACATAGCATGATCGGTTGAAAATTGAATCTCACAAGTTTGCATCGTATATATAGAAATCGAAACAATGAATCCCCTTGGTGAGGCTGTGAAGTCATCTGAATAGAAAGACATAAATAAGGCCTGGAGACATGCATAAGCTCTTGATTAACATCATCATCCGACTTCTTGACTTGGTGTCGAATCTCCAAATTAGCACACAACAAAACAAGTGCTCATTTACTGCGTGAGTGAAAGGTGTATCCGTCCTCATGCATTGTGGCAAAGTAGGGCGTCGAAGTCCATGGCGGCATAGCCACAGCGAAGCACCCTCCATCGCCTCGACTTGACTACGATTAATTAAAACATTTTTAGATGGATTGCATCGAATGGGAACTGAAGAATTGGTAGAAATTGTAAAATGCAAGTGAAGAAGAGTTGTCAAAATTTCCTAAAAGCGGTGGTTCTTTTCTTTATGGATCGGGTAGATCCATATGTTACGAGAGGAGGCGAGGCCGGTTAATTCATTATGCTTATTTTTGATGAAAGTTAGCATCCAAACATGTTTCTCATGCGAAAAAGAAAGTCGTATTGAGTTGTTAGAGAAATCAAGTTATAAGCGAAATAGTGTACAAATGGCTGTTCCGTACCATTGAAGAACTGTGGGAACTTGACAGGAAGCACCACCGTCTCTTGCGGCGCCTGACGGGGATCCCCTGTATCGGAGACGAACCCTGTGAGCCTGGTGTCGATGGCGTCGTGCAGCCATGGCGCCACCGCAGCTCGAGCCTGCCGTCCACCTACTCCGACCAGCAACGCCGCCGCGACCTGGCTCTCAAACCAAATCCATCCAACTCGCTGAAGCCCAGGCGTGCACAGCCTCACCAACTCCTATTGTCTTCCCCATCCTCCTCCTGGGCTCGGCAGGGCGGCGACGGCGAGCTCGGAGGAAACCGGGAAGCAGGACGACGACCTTCGGTTTGATTCCGGCCAGATCCGCCCGTGCACCACCGGCAGCACCTGCTACATCGCCGGCTGATTCCTTCGGCGCTCCTCTGCTCCGAGATGCTGGGGCCGCCGCGGTCGCCAGCGCGTCCGCGAGCACAGACAATAGCCCATTCCGTCGAGCTCAGCAGCGAGCCTCGCCATCTGCCACTCCACTGCCAGCTCCATCACGCATACACTCAATCTCGCGCCGGAAATCCGTGGACTGCGGGCTTTCGCTGGAGCACGAACAAGGCCAGGGGCAGAGATCGAACCCCAGCAGCAGCTGCCCGCGCGTCCTTCCTTCTCCGGTAAACCTTCCATCGCCGTCGGCTGGATCCACCTCCGCCCGCCACCGCTCAGGACCTCCGTCCGCCTCCGCTCGGGGCCGCCGTCAGCCGCTGCCCGGGCTATAGTGTGTGTGACGTGCAGGTAGGTGGGGAAGAAAGAGTGAGAGCAGGGTGGGGGAGAAGAACGCGAGATCGGGGAGTGAGGCGTGCGTGCACAGTTTATCGCGGCCCGCACACGGCTGTGGGATGACGTGGCGACCTAGAATGCTCTAAAATCGTGCAAACTGATCCAACCACAAATAGGCGTTCGGTTCGGGATGATATACATGCATGGCGTGTGGGCGTTAGTATTCAACAATTTAATTGGGCTGCTTAAAAGTATATTTAGGAAAATAAACATTAACAATAAAATGGTAGGTAAATCATGATAAATCACGTAAAAACCATTTGTAAGCCCTTTGCGGTATACATATATTTATCTAATGTATAAAGAAATTAGCGCACATTACGGATGTGTTTGTAGCTTACGATGAGGAAGTGGTAGTCCATAGATAGGGAGTATGGTTGTGTCTCTTTATTTATCTATACTTGTGAGGAAAGATGATGATACTTTTTATTTCAAAACTTTTCTTTCCTGCGCATCGACCGTAGTGCATTGTACAATTTTCTAAAAATTAAGATTCTATAGATCGATGGGCGAGAAGGAAGAGGTAGGCTGTAGTTGAAGCCTTCAAGGAGGCTGCCTTGGTCTGCGGAGCCAAGGGCACTCCTTCTTGCATATCTTCATCGTCAGCGTGCAATATTCATCCACACCTTAGCGGCGATATGCAGCGGTGATGTCGAGTTCTTGCGAATAATGAGTCTTTCTTGTAGGCGCCTGACCCATTAGGCGAAACTAATCTTCTGATGCCTCCGCCGTCGATGATCTGCACGAGCAGCGAGAATGATTAAATAAGATTGAAACCGGCGATTGATCCATGATTAAGAAAAGCAACACAAGCAATCGTTGAAAATGTGGATCTTACATCCGTGCATTGGTGGCGAGGAGGAGGCATACGGTGAGAAGAAGCGCAACCATGCAAATTCGACCTTCTCACTGCAATTATCTTACAAGTTACAACCATCCTCTGGTAAGAGCTAGCGGTGGTGAGTTCATCACCCACATCGTTTTAGTCGTGGCAAGAGCTACAAGTCAACTAATGGATTATGGCAAGTCAACGCAAGTGCAGTTTTGGTCGTTGCCCGTGTGAACGCGCGACCGTATACATATACAATACTACGATGCCACGAAACGCCACTGTGAACACTTTTTTTTCCGCAGAGCAGAAACTATCCATTTCGTTTTTCTTTTCTATCTGGCTGATGATCCATTTCGTTTTTCCTTTCCGTTTTCTTCCTTTTTGTCCTATATTCCCTCGTGCACTAGCCTACCACTAACCCTCGCTCAATCAATCTTGGAAAATCTCGAAATCAAAAAAAAAAAATCAATCTTGGAAAAACACGGACCCCATTTTTCGTCTCCTCCGCATCGTCCGGTCTTTTAAAAAAACCATCTTTGCTGTGAGGACACTAAGTCACTAGTAGAAAAACGACCTTTAGTCCAGTTACATAGCAAAATGCTAAAAAAGGTAACCCGTGAAACTTTTCGGAACACTAAGTCACTAGTAGAATGAGGCGACCTTTTTGTCCGGTTACATAACTTAAGCGCTAGCAGTGGGGACTAACTTGTGAGAGCTTTGCAGGACGCCATGTTTAGGTGGGTATCGCTTGTCCGTATCATTCGGACCCCGTGTCATAAAACCCATAAGCTTTCTCGAGTTGCTTTGCCCCACAAGAGTGTCGGCGGAGAGATAAGCCCGGCTACGGGAGATCGGCGAGTCGGCAACCCGACGTGTCAGGCAAACATAAACAAGGAAAAAATAAATAAATAGTAATTAGAACATGGGAGGAGCTCTACCAGTTCGGCTCGGCTGCGGACCTAGCCTAGGCTCCACCTTCACCTTCACGGGAAGCAGGCCCTCACAAGCAGCCAGTGTGCCGGGCATTGTGGGAAGAATATACCTCCGTATTCCGTGGTGACCGGATGCATGGCGCATGGTGAGTGTTTTGTCTCGTCGGTGAAAAAAAAACCATGTGTCGATGATACGACTTGTCGATAACAATATCTAGTCCATTCGTTGGGTCGGTACACACACACAAAAAGGGTACCTCGATTTGCCATTCAAGGACCATGACCCTATATGGCAAATCTAGTCGATGTTGAATTTTACTCCTCGGTTCCTAAATCGTCTTTACAGAGATTTGATGTGCTACATACTGAGCAAAATAGGTGAATCTACACTCTAAACGTATCCTGTCATCACGTATGTTGTAGTTCGTTGAGATGGTAGAAAATGACCTCATACATGAAAAGAAATGCGATCGCGTGATGTGCCACGTGGGCCGTCGGATCTAAAAGCAAGAAAGCAAATGGGCGGTCAAGATCCGTCTGAAAGGTGAAATCTTGGGGCCGTGGTAGCAGCGGCTCAAACGAAAATTTGGATCATCTGGCATGCGGCCTATGAAAGTGAGAGTAGATATTTTCAACCAGTCAAAAAATCCATCGCCTGCACAACCAACCAACCAACCGACGAGGCTTCTCCTCCTCCTCCACGATTTGGATTTGGATCCACCTCCGCCGCCGGCGACCGCAACCACCGCCTCCCCTCCCTGGCCGGAGATCCACCCCCGTTTCCTCTCCAATCCCGCCGCTGGCCGGAGATCCACCCCGTTTCCTCTCCAATCCCGCCGCTGGCCGTAGATCCACTCGAGCTCCCCCGCGATTCCTCTCTCCCCTCCCTCCCGATTCCTCTCATAATCCAGCCGCCGCCGACCCCCAACCCCAACCCCAACCCCACCTCCACCGGCGAGACCCCATCAACACCGGCTACCTCCCTCACTCCTCAGATGGACGGACGGACGGATGGGGACGGGGCGACGACGACGACGACGGCGGCGGATCCGCACCCGCACCCGCACCCGCACCCACCTCCTCTCGGTGGGGGCCGGAGCGTCCTGCTGCGGCGGCCATCGACGCCGACGAGGAACGCCGGTTCCCCCTCGACCTCCACGACGCCTTCCATCTCCAACCTCCACGACGACCGGCCATGGATCTCCGACCATGGTGGGATGGAGTGGGTGGCCATGAGAATCCCTCCTTGTCTTCTCTCTGTCTTCATCTCCCCTGCCTCCCTCTGATTCCTCGTGTGTTTGCTTTGGGTGCAGGTTGCTCTCATCTGCTGCAGGTTGCTCTCATGGCGCCGGCGGCTGCTGCTGCTGCTGCTGCAGGAGGACGGACGGACGGATGGACGTGGTGAGCTCCACCCCATCCTTCTACTCTACTCTAACCCCCCCGCCCTTTACTGCACATCTCATCTGATTTCATCTTGGCGATGTTGATTGCTGCTATATATCGTGCAATTTGATTTGGTTCGAGTCTCAATAATGCGTGCGTGTGCGTGCGTGCAATGCGATGTTGTTTGATGCTGCTTGCTTGAGCAGAGAATAATTCGTGTTTACATATATACTTGAGCGAGAGGTTGTTTATTTGTTGCATTCCATACATCAATCATATGCTTCCTCTCCTCCAGCATGATTTGTTCCATCGGCGCCCGACGAACGCCCAAGGCAGCGGCCGTGCTCGAGGTGGACGCCAAGAACATCCATGCTTTCGCTGCCGGGAGAAGCGAGTGGGAATGCCGCCTACTTTGTTTGCTATTCTTGTTGGGTAAGCGAGATCCATACCTCCTCACGCCTCTGCTGCTTGCTGTTGGTCCTGTGCGCTCCTGCAGTATCCTGCTGTTTGAGAACCTGCAACTGAATCTCCTGCTGTTTCTCTTTCTGTCTTCTTCTTTTCTGAATGATCGATTCATTGATGCATGTCTGGGTTCCTTGTCAACCCCAAAATTTATCCATCTTGTAGGCCTCATGTGCGTGCTTGCTTGCTTGCTCTTCTCACGCCTTCACAATTTTGAGTCCACAGAATGAGACTAGCTAGTCATTTGTTTCCATCTAAATCGATTAAGCATTCCTCTCTCAATGGAATCCTCTCTTTGTGATTTGAGTGCAAGGGCAATTTCTTGTACCACATGACAATCGTTTTCTTTTCTCGATGCTTGATTACCGATGGCAAGTGGGTCTCCTGCTCATCTACTTTTCCTCATGAACAACAACAACATTAGATTAATCGCCCAATTGGCTTCCTATAGGTTTATTATGTATTTGAAATCCGACACAACTTGTTTGACAGATGAGGCTCCCAGACTTGTTTGTAGTGATTCACAAGGATGAAATGTTTGGTGTCACAGTGGCAAAAAGGGTACTGTTGTGTCAGCAGATTTAGCATCATTTCTTCACCATTTATTCTTGACTATGATCATTTCTTACGAATGGCTTATGGATCAGGTTGGTGATTGGACTACCACTTGTGTCATCCTTGTTCACGGGATGATTGCCGAGGGTGTTATAAGGTACCCCCAATACACCCCTTGACACCCTTTTGTCTTGTTATATATAGCATAGATGATGCTCTATTCAGTCTTGGACATGATGTTCGGTTTGCTTACTCTCTGCGGTGTATGTATTCATGCTAATCGATCTGATTACTCCTGCATCATTGCCATGTCCCACGAGTTTAAGCGCGCCACTCTGACCCCCTCCGCTCCTTGGCCGAGGTCAGTTTTACCACATTTCATCTCTTGTTTCTGCCCAAGTTGGCAAGTGCAAGATCACAATTTTGAATGAGACTAGCCATGCATTTTCGTTTCCTGAATTTGCCTTGTTCCTGAATGAATCTCTATCCATTTTGAATGAGCGTCGGGGATAGCTACAGTACCTGCGTTGAGAATCATTTTTCTCATCTTCAGTACTCTCCTGGTGTCTAGTATTTGCTCATGAACATTACCTTCATGAGTTAATTGCCTACTGGTGTCTAGTATTTGCTCATGAACATTACCTTCATGAGTTAATTGCCTTCCTATTTCCATATAGGAATATATGTTGGAACTTCAGACTTGTTTGAGAGTTGAGACTCCCTATTTCGGGACAACTATATGAAATTTGAGACTTGATTCTAGTGATTCACAAGCATGAAATGTTCTGTGTCAAAATTGTGGCAAAAGAAAGTCTTGTTGTGGGAGAAGCTAAATTTCTTCACCCTTGATCCATTTGTGTACTTTTGTCATGATTAATTGGTTTATGGACCTCATCTTCAAGATCATGACCTTTTGTCCCTCATAGAGATCATCTATTCAATTTCTTGAATTTTGCCATGCTCTCAATGAAACTCTCTGTTGTGTGAGTGTCAGGAAGAGCATGTCAATATGTCTTGAATAAGCGCCTCTATTATTCGATATATGTCTCTGGTAGCCGACATTTGCTCATAAGCAACACCATAGCAACTTAATCTGCGTGATTGGTTTAATATTATGATACATGATCACATATTGAAATCTTAGATTTGTTTGAGGATTGAGACTCTATGCAGGCTGACTACATTGAAATTTAAGACTTATGCATAGTGATTCACAAGGATGAAATGTTTGGTGTCACGGTGTCAAAATTTGTATTGTTGTGTCAACAGATTTAACATCATTTTCTCACCATTTGATCCTGACTCTGAACATTTCTCAGGAATGGCTTATGGATAAGGTTGGTGATTGGACTACCACTTATGTAATCATTGGTAAATGATTAGCAGAATTAGTACCGCACCCCCTTGACACCTTTTTTGTCTTGTTATTTATAGCATACATGCTCTATTGATCCACGGACATAACGTTCGGTTTGCTTACTTCTGTGCATTGTAGGCTATTCATGCTAATCGATCTGATTACTCTCTACCGTCCTTGCCATTATGCCCACATGAGTTTTTTGGCGCAAGCAGCGCCCGCTCTGACCCCTCCGCTCCTTCGCGGCACTTGATTTAGTTTCCACCACATTTCATCTCTCATTTACTGTCCAAGTTTGGCAAGTGCAAGGTCACAATTTATTGGGTCCACAGAATGAGACTAGTCATGTATTTCCGTTTCACGAATTTTGCCTTGTTCTGAATAATCTCTCTCCATTTGTTGGGTGAGTGTTGGAAGAAACTCTGATTACTGATGTTGAGAATCATTTGTCTCTAATTCATTACTCTCCCCTTTGTCTAGTTTTTGCTCATGAACAACACCATCATGAGTTAATTGCCTTCCTATTTTGATATAGCATTATTTGTTGGAATTTGAGACTTGTTTGAGAGGAGATTAGTATTTTAACAACAGTTTGAAATTTAAGACTTGTTTCTAGTGATTCCACAAGGATGAAATGTTCACTTGACCCTTGAATCTGATGTGTAATTTTCTCATGATTAATTGGCTTATGGACTAGTCATGTTTGAATTTAAGTAAATTTGCCATGCTCCTCAATGAAACCCTCTGCCTTTCTGATGAGTGTGTGAGAGAGCTGCGTTATAGCGTGAGAATCCTCTTTACATTATTGATGCGTCTCGTATTTTATCGGACACATTGCTCTAGCATGGCACCATCAATTTGCTCTATATTACGATATAGGATCATCACATATTGAAAACACGAGACTTGTTTGAAAAGTTTAGACTCCCTATTTACTGGCGTACAATGAAATTGAAGTCTGTTTGTAGTGATTCACGAGGATGAAAAGTTTGGTGTCACTTTGTGCAAAGAAGCCTTTGTTGTGTTATTGATTTAATCTGGTGAACTTTTTTCATGATCGGTTGAAAATAAATTAGTCGGAGTTGAGCATAATATTTGGAGCTAAAGAGGTTGATTATTTGGGTAGTTAGTCGGTGAGGTCTTTCCCCAAAATTTTGAGTTACATTCATGTTTCTCTAATACTCGACATAATTTTAGTAATCTCAGCGCTCTTATATTAATTTACAAAGGGGTATTAAAGTTAGTATAAAGTTTGGTCATCTATTTTGGAGCGGAGGGGTGTGATGATTTACAGCTGGAGAGAACCTTTTGCGGATTCATTACACTAGTAAACAAGGTTCATTGATACAAATGTACTACCTCCATTTGAAGACAAGTATTTTCGGAAGGAAGCAGTAGAAAACGACACAAGATAGTTTTTGTTTTGGACCATGACGGCTCAATGGATTCAATTTCAACTTGACTCACACGCAATTAGGGATGGTGTCAAAAATAGCTAGTGGAAAACATGCATTATTTTTGTCACAGACTGACGTAAAATAGCCTCGGGGAGGAATTTCTGACCGGTCATATCCTCTAATTCGGTTCCTTCTTGGCTCTGTGAGTACTCGGACCGGTGTGGGCTCGGCGCCTGGCGTTATAACGTGCACAACGACCAATGACCAACTTCAACACGCCCTCGTGCTTGTGGGTCCATGCCCCCACGCTTGCTCTACCCCGCCCCTATCGCTCTACCTCCATCACGCTCGTCCAGGATCCTCGCGACCTAATTTTTCATAAAGATTTTAAGCGAAAATCTGTGAAACATTAGTGTGGCGGGGAGTGCCTCAGTCGGCGCTTAGAAGGTATGTAAGCAGCGTGAAACCGCGAGTTAAATCGCGCATATTCCATACTTGTCAAAATTTGTGGCACTTTCAAGTAATTTTATCGGGGCGTGGGATAACGCAAGGGGAATGACTCCAGCGGCATGGGGAATTGACTCCGATCGGTGCTGCTCCGTCCGTCGGAAGCCTCATTAGGAGAGGAAGGGCCGTCACTTTGCCGCGTGTGGGTGAGACTCGGCGTACGCATTATAACATCTGCGCCCTTTTTGCTTTTGGAAGGCCTACGCCTGAAGGCGACACATGTTTGCCATATCTCGATGTCCTTGCCCGCTCGTCTGTCACACACCCTCCACAGGTGAGAAATTTTGTTTCGGCCCGAGATTTGAATCAGCAGCTGCGTTCTTTGTTTTGACTCCACAATTTTGTATTTTTTGTCGGGAGGCGCGTGGCGTGGTGATAACTACCTGCTGTTTTGGCATGTGGTTGAATTTTCCGCCCAAAATAAGCGGCAGACCGCATGAGGCAGTGTCGCGCCCCGGGCGAGCAAAAAAGGTGTAAACACGTATGTTTTTTTTTTTAGGGTTGGCTCCTAAAACGCACGGTGACAAAGCGATGACTATGGCTCCCGACTTGATGTCTTTGGAAATCTGCGCGAGGGGCTAGCATGATACAATATGTCAAAAATATTGTAAGGATGGACTACATCACTCGGATAGGAAATTAAGAATGTTTGAACAATATGTTTATACAATGATTATTTCAAAAATGCAATCTTTTAATTAATAGTTTCTAGAAGTATAACCATTACTAACAAGAAATAAAAAGCGGCGCAAATTGGCGTTAACCCGCTAGTTCCAATTTTCTGATATCACACCCTTTTGTATTTTTAGTCGGGTGAAGCGCCATGGCGATGATAAGCAATAACACAGAACTTTGGTTAGGCATAAATTTTCCGCTAAAATGGCGAAAAAGTGACCACGTCGGCGAGTGTCAAAAGCGCTCGGAGGGTAAAGCGGGTGTAAACCGCGTATCACGGTTTTGGTGGCTCGAATTCGGGATGGTGTCAAAAATAGCTAGAGTGGAAAACATGCATTATTTTTGTCACAGGACGACGTGGAGTAGCCTTCCGGGAAAATTTCGCCAGCGAGTCATATCCTCCTAATTCGGTTCCTTCTTGGCTCTCTGAGTACTTTCGGACGGTGTGGGCTCGGCGCGTATAGCGTTATAAACGTGCCTGGCGACACAATGCCAACTTCAACCGCCCTCGTGCTTGTGCAGGTCCATGCCCCACGCTTGCTCTACCCTCCGCATACCTCGCTCTACCTCCATCCACGCTCGTCCAGGATCCTCCATGACCTAATTTTCCGCCAAGATTTTCAAACGCAATCTGCGAAACATTAGTGTGGCGGGAAGTGCCTCAGGTCGCGCTTAGAAGGTATAAGCAGCGTGAAACACGAGTTAATCGCGCATATTCCATACTTGTCAAAATTTGTGGCACTTTCACGTAATTTTTATCGGGGAGCGTGGGATGCGACCGAAGGCGGCTCACGCGGCATGGGGGCCTTGAGCTCACGATCGAGCGGCTCCCGATCCGTCGGAAGCCTCATTAGGAGAGGAAGGGCCGTCGCTTTGCCAGCGTGTATGGTCCAGACTCGGCCTTACGCTCTTGTCTGCGCCCTTTTTGTAGGGAGAGGCCTACCGCCTGGTGACACGTAACATGTTTGCCATATCTCGATGTCCTTGCCGCTCTGTCTGTCACACCCCTCCACGGGCTGAAATTTTGTTTCAGGCCGAGATTTGATCTTAGCCGCGTTCTTTGTTTTGACTCCTGAATTTTGTATTTTTTGTCGGGGAGCGCTGGCGATGGTGAAGCAATAACACACCTGTTTTTGGCATGGCGGTTGGAATTTTCCGCCCAAAATGGCGGCGACAGCGAGATGGCGAGTGTCTAAGCGCCGGGGCGAGCAAAAAAGGGTGTAACACGTGTAGCTTTTTTTTTGGGGTGGCTCCTAAAAAGGCACGTGGTAAAAAGCGATGACTATGGCTCCAACTTGATGTCTTTGGAAATGCCGCGAGAACTAGCATGATACAATATGTCAAAAAAATATTGAGGGATGGACTACATCACTCCGGATAGGAAATTAAGAATGTTTGAACAATATGTTATACAATGATTATTTCAAAAATGCAATCTTTTAATTAATAGTTTCTAGAAGTATAACCATTACTAACAAGAAATAAAGCGGCGCAAATTGGATTAACCCGCTAGTTCCAATTTTTACTGATATCACACACCTTTTGTATTTTTAGTCGGGTGGAAGCGCCATGGCGATAGTAAGCAATAACACACGAACTTTGGTTAGGCAGCATAAATTTTCCGCCCAAAATGGCGAAAAAGTGACCACGTCGGCGAGTGTCAAGCAGCTCTCGGAGGAGAAAAGCGGGTGTGAAACCGTATCCGCAGTTTTGGTGGCTCGAATTCGGGATGGTGTCAAAAATAGCTAGGTGGAAAACATGCATTATTTTTGTCACAGACGGCGTAGGGTAGCCTCGGGGAGGGCTACATAGCGAGGTCATATCCTCACAATTCGGTTCCTTCTTGGCTCTGTGGTACTCGGACCGGTGTGGGCTCGGCGCCGCAGCGTTATAGCGTGCCTGGCGACACAATGCCAACTTCAACCGCCCTACGTGCTTGTGGGTCCATGCCCCCACGCTTGCTCTACCTCCCCGCCCCTCGCTCTACCTCCATCACGCTCGTCCGGGATCCTCAGCGACCTAATTTTCCATAAAAGATTTCCGTATGCGAAAATCTGTGAAACATTAGTGTGGTGAAGTGCCTCGTGGCGCTTAGAAGGTATAAGCAGCGTAAAGCCACGAAGTTAAATCGCGCATATTCCATACTTGTCAAAATTTGTGGCACTTTCACCGTAATTTTTATCGAGGGCGTGGATGGCACGGGGCGGCTCAGCGGCATGGGGGCTTGAGCTCCGATCGAGCGGCTCCGATCCGTCGGAAGCCTCATTAGGAAGGAAGGCCGTCGCTGCCGGCGTGTGGGTCGGGCTCGGCCTGCGCGCATTATAACATGCTGCGCCCTTTTTTGCCGGAAGGCCTACTACGCCTGAGGCGACACATGTTTGCCATATGCCGATGTCCTTGCCGCTCTCGTCTGTCACACCCCTCCACACGGGCTGAAATTTTGTTTCGGCCGAGATTTGAATCTTGCGCCGCGTTCTTTGTTTTGACTCCACTGAATTTTGTATTTTTGTCGGGAGGCCTTGCGTGGCGATGGTGAGCAATAACACACCTGTTTTGGCATGCCGGTGGAATTTTCCCACAAAATGGCGAAAGCCATGATGGCGAGTGTCCCAAAGCGCCCGGGACGAGCAAAAAAGGGTGTAAACACGTATGGCTTTTTTTGGAGGTGGCTCCTAAAGGCCGCAGCCTGATGGCGATGACTATGGCTCCAACTTGATGTCTTTGGAAATCTGGCGAGAAGCTAGCATGATACAATATGTCAAAAAATATTGTAAGGATGGACTACATCACTCAGATAGGAAATTAAGAATGTTTGAACAATATGTTATACAATGATTATTTCAAAATGCAATCTTTTAATTAATAGTTTCTAGAAGTATAACCATTACTAACAAGAAATAAAATAGCATAAATTAATGATTAACCCGCTAGTTCCAATTTTTACGATTATCACACCCTTTTGTATTTTTAGTCGGGTTGAAGCGCCATGGCGATAACAAGCAATAACACACCGAACTTTGGTTAGGCAGCAATTTTTCCGCCCAAAATAAGCGAAAAAAGTGACCACGTCGGCGAGTGTCAAAAGCAGCTCTCGGAGGAGTAAAAGCGGGTGTAAACGCGTATCACGGATTTTGGTGGCTCGAATTCGGGATGGTGTCAAAAAATAGCTAGGTGGAAAACATGCATTATTTTGTCACCAGACAGCGTAAGGTAGCCTCGGGGAGAGTCATAGCAAGGTCATATCCTCTAATTCGGTTCCTTCTTGGCTCTGTGAGTACTTTCGGACGGTGTGGGCTCGGCGGCGCAGCGTTATAGCGTGCTGCGACACAATGCCAACTTCAACCGCCCTCTCGTGCTTGTGCAATCCATGCCCCCCCAACACTCTGCCACCGCGCCTCGCTCTACCTCCATCCGCTCGTCCGGATCCTCCGCGACCTAATTTTTCCGCAAAGATTTTCAACGCGAAAATCGCGAAACATTAGTGTGGCGGGGAGTGCCTCGGGTCGCGCCCGAAGGTATGAAAACGGCGTAGGCACGAGTTAAATCGCGCATATTCCATACTTGTCAAAATTTGTGGCACTTTCACCGTAATTTTTATCGGGGAACGTAGGATGGCACCGGGGACGGCTCCGCGGCATGGGGACGCGAGCTCCGATCCAGGCGGCTCCCGATCCGTCGGAAGCCTCATTAGGAGAGGAAGGGCCGTCCTTGCCCGGCGTGTGGGTCGGGACTCGGCCTTGCGCATTATTGTCTGCGCCCTTTTTGCGGAAGGCTACCGCGCATGAGCGACACATGTTTGCCATATATCGATGTCCTACCGCTCTGTCTGTCACACCCTCACCACGGGCTGAAATTTTGTTTTCCGGCCGAGATTTGGTCGCGCCGTTCTTTGTTTTGACTCCACAATTTTGTATTTTTTGTCGGGAGCGCCGTGGCGAATGGTGAGCAATAACACACCTTGTTTTGGCATGCGGATTGAGATTTTCCCGCCCAAAATGGCGGCGAAACCATGATGCGAGTGTCCCAAAGCGCCGGGGACGAGCAAAAAAGGTGTAAACGCGTATGGCTTTTTTTTTGGGGGTGGCTCCTAAAAACCGCAGTAAAGGCGATGACTATGGCTCCAACTTGATGTCTTTGGAAATGCATGAGAGGCTAGCATGATACAATATGTCAAAAATATTGTAAGGATGGACTACATCACTCGGATAGGAAATTAAAATGTTTGAACAATATGTTATACAATGATTATTTCAAAAATGCAATCTTTTAATTAATAGTTTCTAGAAGTATAACCATTACTAACAAGAAATAAAGCAGCGCAAATTGGCCAGTTAACCCGCTAGTTCCAATTTTACGATATCACACCCTTTTGTATTTTTAGTCGGGTGAGGCGCCATGGCGATGGCAAGCAATAACACACGAACTTTGGTTAGGCAGCATAAATTTTCCCGCCCAAAATGGCGAAAAAAGTGACCACGTCGTGAGTGTCAGCAGCTCTCGGAGGAAATCGCAGGTGTAAACGGCACGTATACGGATTTTGGTGGCTCGAATTCGGGATGGTGTCAAAAATAGCTAGGTGGAAAACATGCATTATTTTGTCACGGACAATAAAGGCCAGCCTCGGGGAGAGCTGCATAGCGAGGTCATATCCTCACAATTCGGTTCCTTCTTGGCTCTGTGAGTTACTCGGACGGTGTGGGCTCGGCGCCTGCGTTATAACGTGCTAGTGACACAATGCCAACTTCAACCGCCCTCGTGCTTGTGGGTCCATGCCCCCCCCACGCTTGCTCTACCCTCCCGCCCCTCCGCTCTACCTCCATCCGCTCGTCCGGATCCTCCGCGACCTAATTTTTTTCCCGCCAAAGATTTTCCAGCCGCGAAAACCTGTGAAACATTAGTGTGGCGGGGAGTGCCGGGTCAGCGCCGAAGGTATAAGCAGCGTGAACCGCGAGATTCATCGCGCATATTCCATACTTGTCAAAATTTGTGGCACTTTCACGTAATTTTATCGGGAGCGTGGGATGCTTACCGGGGGCTGACTCCAGCGGCATGGGGCCGAGAGCTCCGATCGGCGGCTCCCGATCCGTCGGAAGCCTCATTAGAGAGAAGGGCCGTCACTGCTGCCGTGTGGAATTAAGACTCGGCATGCGCATTATAACATGTCTGCGCCCTTTTGCGGAAGGCCTACGCCTGAAGCGACACATGTTTGCCATATATCGATGTCCTTGCCGCTCTCATCTGTCACACCCCTCACCACGGGCTGAAATTTTGTTTCCGGCCGAGATTTGAATCTGCAGCGCACGTTCTTTGTTTTGACTCCACGAATTTTGTATTTTTTGTCGAGAAGCGGCAGTGGCGTGGTGAGCAATAACACACCTGTTTTGGCATGACGGTTGGAATTTTCCGCCCAAAATGGCGGCGACCATGTTGAAGTGTCCCAAAGCGCAGGGGCGAGCAAAAAAGGGTGTAAACGCGTATAGCTTTTTTTGGGGAGTTGGCTCCTAAAAAAGGCCTGGCGGATAAGGCGATGACTATGGCTCCAACTTGATGTCTTTGGAAATGCCGCGAGAATAGCATGATACAATATGTCGAAAAAATATTGTAAGGATGGACTACATCACTCGAGATAGGAAATTAAGAATGTTTGAACAATATGTTATACAATGATTATTTCAAAAATGCAATCTTTTAATTAATAGTTTCTAGAAGTATAACCATTACTAACAAGAAATAAGGCAGCATAAATTGGCAGTTAACCCGCTAGTTCAATTTTCGATTATCACACCCTTTTGTATTTTTATCGGGTTGAAGCGCCATGGCGATAGTAAGCAATAACACACTTGGCTTTGAGTTGAAAGCGCCAAATTTTCCGCTTAAAATGGCGAAAAAAGTGACCACGTCGGCGAGTGTCAGCAGCTCTCGGAGAATAAAAACAGGTGTAAATGCGTATCCGCGGTTTTGGTGGCTCGAATTCCGGGATGGTGTCAAAAAATAGCTAGGTGGAAAACATGCATTATTTTTGTCACGGACAACGTAAAGTAGCCTCGGGGAGAACTACATAGCGAGGTCATATCCTCTACAATTCGGTTCCTTCTTGGCTCTGTGAGTACTCGGACGGTGTGGGCTTTCCGGCGCCGCAGCGTTATAACGTGCTGGCGACACAATGCCAACTTCAACCGCCCTACGTGCTTGTGGGTCCATGCCCCGCCACTGCTCTACCCTCCCGCCCCTCGCTCTACCTCCATCACGCTCGTCCGGGATCCTCCATGACCTAATTTTTTCCCATAAAGATTTTCCGGCTTGCAATCTGTGAAACATTATTAGTGTGGCGAAAGTGCCTCAGGTCGGCGCCGAAGGTATAAGCAGCGTGAACCGCGAAGTTAAATCGCGCATATTCCATACTTGTCAAAATTTGTGGCACTTTCACGTAATTTTATCGGGGAGCGTGGGATGGCACGAGGGGCGGCTCCATGACATGGGGGCCTTGAGCTCCGATCGAGCGGCTCCTCGATCCGTCGGAAGCCTCATTAGGAGAGGAAGGCCGTCACTGCCGCGTGTGGAGTCGGGCTCGGCCTTTTTGCATTATAACATCTGCAGCCCTTTTTTCGGAAGGCCCTACGCGCCACAGGCGACACATGTTTGCCATATATCGATGTCCTTGCGCTCGTCTGTCACACCCTCACGGGGCTGAAATTTTGTTTTCGGCCCGAGATTTGGTGCTGCGCCGTTCTTTGTTTTGACTCCACGAATTTTGTATTTTTGTGGGAGGCAGTGATAGCGATGGTGAGCAATAACACACCTGTTTTGGCATGCGGTGGAATTTTCCGCCCAAAATGGCGGCGACAGCGGAGAGTGTCCCAAAGCGCCCGGGACGAGCAAAAAGGGTGTAAACGCGTATGGCTTTTTTTTTTTAGGTGGCTCCTAAAAACCCGCAGCGGTGAAGGCGATGACTATGGCTCCAACTTGATGTCTTTGGAAATGCATGAGAGCTAGCATGATACAATATGTCAAAAAATATTGTGAGATGGACTACATCACTCGGATAAGGAAATTAAGAATGTTTGAACAATATGTTTATACAATGATTATTTCAAAAAATGCAATCTTTTAATTAATAGTTTCTAGAAGTATAACCATTACTAACAAGAAATAAAATAGCATAAATTGGCGATTAACCCGCTAGTTCCAATTTTCTGATATCACACCCTTTTGTATTTTTAGTCGGGTAGAAGCGCCATGGCGATAGCAAGCAATAACACACGAACTTTGGTTAGGCCCAACAAATTTCCCGCCCAAAATGGCGAAAAAAGTGACCACGTCGGCGAGTGTCAGCAGCTCTCGGAGGTAGTAAAGCAGGTGTAAACACGTATCACGGAGTTTTGGTGGCTCGGTTCCGGGATGGTGTCAAAAATAGCTAGGTGGAAAACATGCATTATTTTTGTCACGGACAGCGTAGGAGGTAGCCTCGGGGAGGGCTACATAGCGAGGTCATATCCTCTAATTCGGTTCCTTCTTGGCTCTGTGAGTACTCGGACGGTGTGGGCTCGGCGCCCGCGTTATCGCGTGCTGCGACACAATGCCAACTTCAACCGCCCTCGTGCTTGTGGGTCCATGCCCCCCGCCTTGCTCTACCTCCGCCCCTCGCTCTACCTCCATCCGCGCTCGTCCGGATCCTCCAGCGACCTAATTTTCCATAAAGATTTTCCGGCGAAATCTGCGAAACATTAGTGTGGCGGGGAGTGCCTTCAGTTGCGCCGAAGGTATATAAGCAGCGTGAGCACGAGTTAATCGCGCATATTCCATACTTGTCAAAATTTGTGGCACTTTCACGTAATTTTATCGGGGGCGTGGGATGGCACGAGGGGCGGCTCCATGACATGGGGGCCAGCGAGCTCCGATCGAGCGGCTCCCGATCCGTCGGAAGCCTCATTAGGAAGGAAGAAGTCACTGCCAGCGTGTGGGTCGGACTCGGCATACGCATTACTGTCTACGCCCTTTTGCGAAGGCCCTACCGCCTGAAGCGACACATGTTTACCATATATCGATGTCCTTGCCGCTCGTCTGTCACACCCTCTACACACGGCTGAAATTTTGTTTTCGGCCCGAGATTTGGTGCGCGCATACGTTCTTTGTTTTGACTCCTGAATTTTGTATTTTTTGTCGAGAGCTTGCATGGCGTAGTAGTGAGCAATAACACACCTGTTTTGGCATGGCGGTGGAATTTTCCGCCCAAAATGGCGAAAAAGCGACCGCGAGCGAGAGTGTCCCCAAGCGCCGGGACGAGCAAAAAGGTGTAAACCGTATAGCTTTTTTTTTTGGGGTGGCTCCTAAAAACCTTTAGCGGTAAAAGCGATGACTATGGCTCCAACTTGATGTCTTTGGAAATGCCGCGAGAGCTAGCATGATACAATATGTCAAAAATATTATGAGGATGGACTACATCCTTCGAGATAGGAAATTAAGAATGTTTGAACAATATGTTATACAATGATTATTTCAAAAATGCAATCTTTTAATTAATAGTTTCTAGAAGTATAACCATTACTAACAAGAAATAAAGCGCATAAATTGACATTAACCCGCTAGTTCCAATTTTTACTGATATCACACCCTTTTGTATTTTTAGTCGGGTGAGGCGCCATGGCGATAATAAGCAATAACTTACACGAACTTTGGTTAGGCAGCATAAATTTTCCGCCCAAAATGGCGAAAAAAGTGACCACGTCGGCGAGTGTCAGCGCTCTCGGAGAAGTAAAAGCGGGTGTAGGCACGTATCACAGATTTTGGTGGCTCGAATTCGGGATGGTGTCAAAAATAGCTAGGTGGAAAACATGCATTATTTTTTCACAGACAGCGTAGGTAGCCTCGGGGAGGGCTACATAGCGAGTCATATCCTCTAATTCGGTTCCTTCTTGGCTCTGTGAGTACTCGGACGGTGTGGGCTCGGCGCTGCAGCGTTATAGCGTGCTGGCGACACAATGCCAACTTCAACCGCCCTCGTGCTTGTGGGTCCATACCCCCCCGCTTGCTCTACCCCCCCCTCGCTCTACCTCCATC
>JAHHZJ010003049.1:0-32822 GCA_021437245.1 Aegilops speltoides | reverse complement strand
TTTTTCTTTTCTGCTATATTTATTTTTTCTTTTTATTTCTGAGTTGTAATAAGCCATTAAAATAAGCATATATGCTCCTTTTTACTATAATTAATCACAACTATTTTTGCTTCTATTCATTTATGAGTAGTTTTTATATAGTTTTTCTTTTTCTGCTATATTTATTTTTTCTTTTTATTTCTGAGTTGTAATAAGCCATAAAAATAAGCATATATGCTCCTTTTTTACTATAATTAATCACAACTATTTTTGCTTCTATTCATTTCTGAGTAGTTTTTATATAGTTTTTCTTTTTCTGCTATATTTATTTTTTCTTTTTATTTCTGAGTTGTAATAAGCCATAAAAAATAAGCATATATGCTCCTTTTTACTATAGTTAATCACAACTATTTTTTGCTTCTATTCATTTATGAGTAGTTTTTATATAGTTTTTCTTTTCTGCTATATTTATTTTTTCTTTTTATTTCTGAGTTGTAATAAGCCATTAAAAATAAGCATATATGCTCCTTTTTACTATAGTTAATCACAACTATTTTTTGCTTCTATTCATTTATGAGTAGTTTTTTATATAGTTTTTTCTTTTTCTGCTATATTTATTTTTTCTTTTTATTTCTGAGTTGTAATAAGCCATAAAAAATAAGCATATATGCTCCTTTTTTACTATAGTTAATCACAACTATTTTTTGCTTCTATTCATTTATGAGTAGTTTTTTATATAGTTTTTTCTTTTTCTGCTATATTTATTTTTTCTGAGTTATAATAAGTCATTACAAATAAAAAAGAGACGCAATGCTCGTTAATCTGCTTCAACCCTTTCGGGATAGTGTCAACTGCACTGCACATAGCTCTGTGCAGTCTACCGTATCCCGCAAGGGTTGAAGCCGACCAACGTGCAGGAGCATTGAGCATCTTCGTCATTGTATCTGCACTCAGGGCTTATAAACAGCTGCGAGTGCCTCTCGCTTGGCGAGGTGGGACTAAAACGAAGCTGCTGGAAGAATCAAAAAAAAGCAGCTGCGAGACCATTGGTCCCGTGGTGGCACCAACCGGACCAATGCTGAGCTTTGTCGGTTAAGTGGCAGCAACCGGGACCAATGCCCTCTTTAGTCCCGTTTGTGCCACCAACCGACCAATGGTTCGTTCCGCCCTTTGGGCTGCTGAAAAAAGTCTTTGGTCCCGTTGGTGGCACAAACCGACTAAAGAGGGATTGGTCCCGATTGCTTGCCACGAACCGACAAAAACTTTGCTATATAAGTAGCACTTAGGATTTCGAACCGCATCCCCACTTCGATCTCCTCCTCGCCGCGCGCCGTCCCCTGCCGCCCGACACTGTCGCCGCCCGCTGCCGCCGTGGCTTCGCCCTGCCCACCGCCGCCGCCCGCCTGCCTGCTGCGCCGTCGTCGGCCTGCCCACACGCCTGCCTGCCGTCGACGCCGCCGCCTGACCGATCGACGACCGACCACGTCATCGCCGCCCGCCCGCCCGGCGCCGTCGGCGCTCGCCCAGACGCCCGCCTGCCCGCCCGCAAGACTCGCCGTCGCCGTCGCCGGCAGGTCTTTTTTTTTTTTTCTTAGATTTGTTTTAGATTTTTTTAGTTCATAGATATTTTTGTTATATTAGATTGTGTAATTTAGATATGTAGTTAATGTAGATTGTGTAATTAATTTGTTAGTTTTTATGTTAGATTTTTTTCCTGTAAAAAGATTTGTGCATATTATGTAAGATTTTTATGTTAGATTTTTTATGTTAGTTTCTTTATGTTAGTTTCTTTATGTTAGTTTTTTTCTGTAAAATTTGTTCATATTATGTTAGATTTTTTATGTAAGGTTTTTATGTTAGTTTTTTTCTGTAAAAAGAATTGTTCATATTATGTAATATTTTTATGTTAGTTTCTTTATGTTAGTTTCTTTATGTTAGTTTTTTTCTGTAAAATTTGTTCATATTATGTTAGATTTTTTATGTAAGGTTTTTATGTTAGTTTTTTTCTGTAAAAAGAATTGTTCATATTATGTAATATTTTTTATGTTAGTTTCTTTATGTTAGTTTCTTTATGTTAGTTTTTTTCTGTAAAATTTGTTCATATTATGTTAGATTTTTTATGTAAGGTTTTTATGTTAGTTTTTTTCTGTAAAAAGAATTGTTCATATTATGTAAGATTTTTATGTTAGTTTCTTTATGTTAGTTTCTTTATGTTAGTTTTTTTCTGTAAAATTTGTTCATATTATGTTAGATTTTTTATGTAAGGTTTTTATGTTAGTTTTTTTCTGTAAAAAGAATTGTTCATATTATGTAATATTTTTTATGTTAGTTTCTTTATGTTAGTTTCTTTATGTTAGTTTTTTTCTGTAAAATTTGTTCATATTATGTTAGATTTTTTATGTAAGGTTTTTATGTTAGTTTTTTTCTGTAAAAAGAATTGTTCATATTATGTAATATTTTTATGTTAGTTTCTTTATGTTAGTTTCTTTATGTTAGTTTTTTTTCTGTAAAATTTGTTCATATTATGTTAGATTTTTTATGTAAGGTTTTTATGTTAGTTTTTTTCTGTAAAAAGAATTGTTCATATTATGTAATATTTTTTATGTTAGTTTCTTTATGTTAGTTTCTTTATGTTAGTTTTTTTCTGTAAAATTTGTTCATATTATGTTAGATTTTTTATGTAAGGTTTTTATGTTAGTTTTTTTCTGTAAAAAGAATTGTTCATATTATGTAATATTTTTTATGTTAGTTTCTTTATGTTAGTTTCTTTATGTTAGTTTTTTTCTGTAAAATTTGTTCATATTATGTTAGATTTTTTATGTAAGGTTTTTATGTTAGTTTTTTTCTGTAAAAAGAATTGTTCATATTATGTAAGATTTTTATGTTAGTTTCTTTATGTTAGTTTCTTTATGTTAGTTTTTTTCTGTAAAATTTGTTCATATTATGTTAGATTTTTTATGTAAGGTTTTTATGTTAGTTTTTTTCTGTAAAAAGAATTGTTCATATTATGTAAGATTTTTATGTTAGTTTCTTTATGTTAGTTTTTTTCTGTAAAATTTGTTCATATTATGTTAGATTTTTATGTAAGGTTTTTATGTTAGTTTTTATGTTAGATTTTTTCTGTAAATAGATGTGTAGTAATTTAGATCTTTATGTAGGATTAGATGTGTAGTAATTTAGAAAAAGGAAAAAAAAAGAAGTAGTTTATATATGAAGTAGTTTGTTTTAGTAAGTACTACTTATTTATTTATAGTAAGTGTTTAGTAGTTGAGCTAGATAGATTTAATTAATAAGACTACTTTTATTTAACTATATATAGAAGTAGTTCCCACGTCGACGTCGGCGATGCCTATCCCGCATCCTCGTCGTCGTCGAGTCGGCGATGGAGGCCTGCTTGATCAGGGTCATGTTCGGACTGGGCTCCGCCGGTTGGTATTGGGAGGTGTTACCTTTGGGGACGTAGTAGGTTGGTGAGGAGGCAACCCGTTGTTGACCGATCCTTGTTTGGTGGCGGTCGCGTGGGCGATGGCGGTGGTGAGGCATCCGGACACCGCCAGCGTCGATACCGTCGGCGCCACGGTTCTAGTTTTATTAGTGATAATATTCGATGATGTACGGACACCAAGAGATGATGTAGTATTCAACCCGTATGTACATCGATCATCTATAGTCAACCCGTGATTTATAATAATGATCTAGTTTAATATTTGAATTATGAACGAGGTCGAAATGTCGTCCTCATCGGCGACGAAAATCGCTGGGAGTGCGACGGTGCCACGATGACCGAGGTATGTGCGATGATTCATTGAGCTGGAGGAAGATCGGCGATTCAGCATTAAGCTCGAGGAGACTTGCGATGTTCATACGATGCATAGCAACGCGACAATAGTTTTTTTCGTAATTAAGCACGACTTCAACTATTTTAACGTGTAATTTTCATCTTTTTCAATTTGACTAGCTTATCCCATGCTTTGCAAGACGCTATGTCTTGGAGAGGATGGATTTTGAAGACCATGAAAATTTCAAACAAAAAAATTGTCCTAAGTACCGAACATGATGTGGATTTTCAAGTAAAGCTGTACAATGCTCAGAGTGTAACCCATTTTGGTTGCAAAATTGGGATGCATTTTGCAAGATGTATGGTCTTGATGAGGGTATGATTATCACCATGGATCTTGGTGATCCTACAATCGAGCAAGAGACACCTACGATTTGGGTCTTTGTGCATACACCTCCAGTTCTTCCCTCATGTGAGCTAAGCATAGTTATTAAGTAATTTATATTGTTTATTTCAAAATATATAGTTGACAACTTATCTCCATTGACAGCTTATTTTCATTCTTCAAAGAATGTGCGGAAGATGGTAGACAGAACATACTACAACGAAGGCTGCGAATTAACTTATCGGGAGAACGACATCTAGTCGGATTTTGTAGAGATCTTGAGAATTACAATATCTACAATCAAACTCCTCAACATTATGGTCAATACGTGCCACTAGTGCACGTGTTGAACTACGGTAACTACCATGGAGATACCTTGGTACGATTATTTTTACTATTACAACATCCGTGCATCTTTTTGCACACTTCTAATTAAACTAGTACATCATTGCTAACTACGGTTATTACTATGTTTTTCAACAGATAATCCCGAATGAGTGTGTCCCTCATCTGATGTATACGCGTGGTAGCCTTCATGTTTTGAACATACTACCAGGTCGTCCTCTGAATCTCAACTGTCCATATCGGGTTTCTAAAAGAAGTGGAGACATAACAATCAAAGAATGGAAAAATGTATGGACAGTCGTAAGGAGCTTCTTGGAAGCAATAAGCAGCGAAAGGCAAGAATTGGAGACAGGATGATCGCCATTCTTCATAATGGAGAGTTAGGGTCTATATTGTTTTATGCTATTTTACCTTAAGGGTGTTTTAGGTCCTATACCTAGTACTTGATGATCATGTGCTAAGAACAATTATATATGTAGGGTTGGGTTCGATGACTATATACGAGGATGATGATCGTATGACTTATTATTAATAACGAGCTAGTAGAAGTAGTATGATGATGCATGATTAGTAGGACTTTATTATATACATATATATGATGATGATGCAAAGCATGCATGAGCCATGTCATATATATATCTGGGTGCAATGAACATATAAGCGTTGATAAACCAAGGACGAAGATAAGAGAGGACACTTCTCTCTATTAGCTAGCTATAAATAACAACCTAAAATAAACCACAAAACCCTAAAGCAGCCACTTTCTTAAAAAAAAAGACTTTTGGTCCCGGTTGGTGCCACCAACCGGACCAAAGACCTCCGACTGGGCTCGGTGCACGCCGCCACGTGGAGTTACATTGGTCCCGGTTCGTCTCGAACCGACTAATGTCTGTGGCATTAGTAACGACCCATTAGTCCCGGTTCATGAACCGGGACTAAAGGCCCTTACGAACCGGGACTAATGGGTTGTTTTCTACTAGTGTGAATGTGGGGCCGTTTCGTCTCCACAACCCCGTCTCCGACAACAATGAAGCATGGGGGCGGCATCAACCCCTCAGTTATCCGCAAGGCCGATGGCGTCCCGGTGCACCACCAGAATTGTCACACCATGGATGGTGTGACGGTTCACTCAAAGAAGGGGAGATATCGACGGTCTACCGATGCGTTGCCTACATCACCACAAAGAGATCACGGAGCGATTACAACGCCGGTCGCGGCCAGCGTGAATCTGTGAAACCCTCCAATCTAGTCGGCTGGCACCGTAGCAGCTAGACGATCGCAACGAGATTGGTAAACAAATTCTTTTTGTTTTCAGGATAAGGCATGATGTTTCGCCATGGAATGAAGACGGAATAGGGTTGCTCTCGTTGACCGGCATCACGCCCATTATACGATCCAACGAGGTCCCCAAAGAACACATGTGTGGATGGACATACCTACACTAAGACACATTGTTACTAATCAATCATCTTCAGAATGGCACGCATGATCGCCACGGAGATGTCAACTCCAAACTTCTTTTTCAGGCTGCACATGAATTATGCATGCACCAAGGAAGGAGGAAAGAGGTATTCGTCGAGTCAAGCTCGATTTGCTTCGACTCAAGCTCAACTCGACGAGGGGCATTTGTTCGATGGTTTTTTAATTAATTAATTAATTATTATTATTATTCTTGAAGGACTCACATAATTTTATTTTAATCTTGGATGAGTTTTAAATGCAGATCATTTATACCAGGCACACCCACCCACATGCAATAATACTTGGCTTGTTATCATATGCACACACCTTATGCATGGACATGCAGAAAAAAAACCTTGGCATGTACGTGGCAAACTTAGCCTAGACATGATATGTATAACATCATGCATGTGTATGTATTCGGTATTAGCGGCCGCCAGCGAGCTCGCGTGCATACGTATCTGAATACTAGCTCATTAACATACATCGTGTATGTACGTATCTGGATATATCGGCCGGCCGGCAAGCTTGCCGTATGTACACGAAGTACAAGGAAAGAAAGGGCCAGCGCTTTCTCGGGTAGCTCGTTTGGAAAGGAATCAAAACAGTCGTCGGCAACCTTCAGGTATATATGATATTGTTCATTTTCTTTTGCAGGCTTGACCGCCAAGAAGATGATTAAAAGGAATAAAAAAGAACATATGGAAAGGAAAGATTTCGGACGCAGGTTCCACCTCTTCTACCTATATATATACACCAGAACGCAGGCAGCCGGGGGCAAGAGCTAGCTAGCAAGGAGCCAACTCACGCAGAGGTACAACACATCCACGGCACGCAGACACAAATCCATCGACCACATCCAGCCACCACGATCCCAGAACTCACGCAGCAAGAAGGAGAGAAGAACAACGCCGGCGATCATCCGTACAAGAAGCAGGCACCCCGGCAGCAACATGAACACCAAGTTGATCTTCCCGAACGGTAAAGTTATTATCTAGTTACTCCTTCATCCTTTATTATTGCATGCATGCACAGCACGTGGTGGCGCGGTGGAGCTCTCGATCATGCAGCACTTCGTTGGCGTTATCATCATCTTCATCAAGCTAACCAAAACGATGAGGCTACTCCTGGACTTCACCAAGGCGTGGAAGACGATGGCGTGTCGATGGGGCTGCCGGCGCGCAGCCCGTTGGACTCCTTGGTTGGTGGTCGCCCTTGGTGATGAGGCCGAAGACGTCTACTTCGTCAAGATGGAGCCCCAAAGGCGCGAGGCTCGCAAGGATGCCGCCATGGATGGCGACATGGAGCTCGCTAGGTCGATGCCCTCGTTTTCTTCATCAAGCGGGCGCTATGGAGAACGAAGGCATGAAGGCTCGGGGGATGGTGCCACTTAGTTCGCCAAGATGACGCCAATGTCAACAGCATCAACCTGGTGCCGTAAGGATCGTGGTGGGGAGCTCACAAGAAGGACGCCCGCCATCCACTTCGTCATGCTGGAGCTAGAGGACGGAGGCGTGGCGCCCATTGAGGATGCCGCCGACATCTACTTCATCAAGCTGGAGCCCGGCGCGAGCACGTGGGATGGTGCCGCGTGCCGCGGAGGATGGCGAGACGGAGTTCGCTATGACGACGCCCGTCATCTTCCTCATCAAGTCGGCGCCATGGAGGACAAAGGCGTGGAGGCTTGCAACGATGCCGCCACCGTGACGCTTTGGATCGCGGCGCGGAGCTCGCCAAGACGTCGCCTAGCGCCAACACCCGGTACTGCGGAGAATCGCGGCGTGGAGCTCGCAAGGAGGACACCATCAACGTCAACATCATCAAGTTGGACCGGAGGCATGGAGCTCGCGGGACATCACCACCAAGTCTACCTCGTCAAGATGGAGCCTGCGACACGGAGCCAAGAAGATAACTCACACCCTTGGTGCTGCCCGCAACACAGAGCGCGAGATGCGGTGTTGTCCGTGACTGGAGGAGAAGATGGTGCCACATGACGGTCTCCACGACCGGAGCCCTTGAAGATGAGGCGTGATGGCGAGGAGGCGACGCCACTTTGCCAACACTAACCCGATGGCCCGTGGGCGGCACCCTTGTCTTGGAGGACCGCCGTAAACACGGCGTCCAGCCGAGACGAGGCGCCAACCACACCGGCACTGCCGATACGAGCGAGCGTTGGTTTTACACCGACGCCGGTCTCCATAAGAATACTCCCGCGAGGCGAACCCCTTTCATACCCGATGAAGCTGTTACATCGTAAAGAAGTCCGAGCTGAGCAGGACCCATGCAACTTCAACACCAACTACATCAACGTTGTCAAGACCGACGAGGCGTGACGGCGCGGGCGAACATGGCCAACACAAAGCCATGTTTTGAGCGGCACGTGTACCGACGAGGACACGGGCTTTGCCGCCGCCCACACCATACGCACACACACCATCATCATCATGCATGGAGAACGCAAAGCGAAGACGACGAAGACGACCACACGGCTTAATCGGAGGTATCTCGCGGAGCAACCCGCGGGAGTAATTAACCGGGAGCTTTTCGAGGCCCCGGGAACCAAGAGACCGCACATCGCCATAGTCAGGCAGGCCGCGCTAGTAGGCCACGGAGCGCATTTTTTATGGGATCTTGTAATTTTGTTTATCCGATGAGATTAATGAAATAGTTGCTTCCCATACCATTTTTTTGTGTACTACGGTACACTGGCACGCCCGCATTCTTTTCCCCGGCGCATGAGAGAAATCAATAGTCCTTATCTTCCCTTCATCCGGAGAGTTTTAAGATTTTTCTCGTGTTAAGCGGCCATTGGCGTCGTGGATGTCATGGCTTCGGTGATGGCGCGTCCAACAGCAACAGTACGATGCACTTCCATGTCCTAGAAGTATTACTGGTAGAGGGGAGTCTGATGGTGGGAGAAATCGTCGAGATGACCACCTTGGGCGACAGGATCTTGCGCTGAACATGAAGTTGCGGACTGAATGGGCATGGGCGGTACGGGCTGTACAGGGCATCTCACGGAGAAATTTGTGAACCAAAGTGGCAGAGGAGCATGAGTGGCACGAAGTGACGCGCTCAGATTCACGTTTTATAGAGTGAGAAGGGTAACCAGGAGACGAGTGCCACCGGTTGGCATTTAGTTCACCACGTCGGCTTGGATGTTTAAGAAATCTAAGTGGGATATAATTTCCCTGAATGAGACCGTGGTCCATGGTGGAGTGGGGAGTAATTTTTGTGTTCGTGGAAATTTAATTCGAGTTCTAGAAGGAGAGGGGAAGAGGTGGCCATGGCCATGGTAGAAACGTACAGGTTCTGTACGTGCTCCAGGAGGAAGACAATCAGGAACGCTTCGGCTGGATCGATTCGGCCTGGTGGGCTGGAAATAGGAGCAGCCCAAACGTAAAGAAAAATGAATGAAAGAAAAAAACAGATGGTCAGGCCCATTCGAGTGTAAGATAGGAAACATATGGGTAAGATTGGGCCCAAAACGATTTCTGGATTTCTAAACTATATTTCTATATTCCAATTAAAAAACTCTATTTCTATTTATTAAATACAGGAAAATGAACGTGGCATATATAATTGCCAAATATTTTCCAAAAACGAGAAAATCCTATAGAACAAAATAATATTTATAATGGGCTTAGTAATTATACTTTGTAACCAAGCTAGAAAATAATTTTGTTTACGAAAATGCATATAGGCCTTAATAATCCACTAAAATATTTAGAGGATTTATTAAATCCTATGAGTTTTTGGGAAGATAAATATGCAAAATGGTACATTTAAATCGTTTCCAAAGTATTATATTGAGAATGTCATGTTATTCTCTTATCTCTATTTTATTCATTTTTCTTGAAATGGATTTAAATATATGAAGAAACCAGAGACACATTTA
This sequence comes from Aegilops speltoides, assembly GCA_021437245.1. Taxonomy (NCBI): domain Eukaryota; kingdom Viridiplantae; phylum Streptophyta; class Magnoliopsida; order Poales; family Poaceae; genus Aegilops; species Aegilops speltoides. Next base: position 22,976 of record JAHHZJ010003049.1, on the reverse strand, counting down.
ATAGATCGTCTGAACCTTAATCTGCATCACAGAGGCACGTGAGTTCAAATCCCCCAGAGGCTGAAGGCTCCACTTTTTTTTGGTTTACTGTTAACCTCGTGGCTACACCATATCTAACGTAAGACCCATAATTGCTCACCAACACACACATAACCAAATGATCTGAACCTTGATATACATCACGGAGGCGCTCCACTATTTTTCGGTTTTGGTTAATTAAAATTGGTGCAATTAATAAATACTTTAGTTACTCGGTAAAACTTGCAAAAATCATAACTTAATATCTATAAATCCAAATAATGTAAATTATATGTCTTTAATTATAAAAAATACTTTAATTACTCCTTATCTATAGGTCCAAATAATGTAAATTATATGTCTCTAATTAACAAAAAAATGCATAGATGATTTGTTGCTTCTTTTTTTGCAACACTAGGGGATTGTTGCAATATGTTGTGCATATTACCATGGATGCACAATTTGTCACAATATGTAATAGTTATTGCAACAAAATGAATGTGAGACAAAAAGTCGCCATATTACAACCAATACATGTTTTGTTGCAATACGAAGCCGTTTTTTTGCAACAATACCTATGACTAGTGCCACATGCCAGAATTGTTGCAATATATGTCCAAATATTACCACATAGATTTACTTTGTTGCAATACATAGTCTCTATTGCGACAAAATGACTAATTTACGCAACACGGCGCAACTGTCGCAATATCACTACCATATTACAACACTGATACACCTTGTGGCAATACGTGGCTTCTATTGCAACAAAAGGAGTACTTACCGCGATGAAACAAAACTGTGGCAGTATGTTGCTGCTATTACCATGAAATGGAATTTTGTGGTAATATCGCATTTTATTGGAACGAAAGATAGTTGTAGCAATAAATTTTGTTGCAATATACCTGGATTCCTGTAGTGTAAACACATGCATCGGCATCTTCCGGGCATATGCACCGGTTGTTCTGGATCTAGATGAGTGGTACACTGATTGTTCGGTTGTCCTTCATGGGAGGGCAGCCACCGATGAGGGCAATAATCCTCTCCCGCCAGCTTGTTGCTCTCCACTCGCCTAGATTCATTGATTGACCGCTATCATCATGCGCTTTTAGATTCATCGAAGATCAACACACTATCCTCTGGTCATTATTAATTCATCTTCCTCACTGGAGATGTACGCAAGCCCTCGCAAACGCATTTAGATACATTGTCGCCTATCCTAAGTAGGGGTGGGCATATTAACCGAGGACCAAGCTACGAACCGAAAAACCGGAGGCGAAATAAACGAAACCAAAACTTTTGTTTGTTAGTTTGGTCAACACTTTGTAAAAATCGAAATTCATTCGGGAGTTTGATTCGTGTATCGCCATCGGAACGGACCTGCAAAACCGATTAGATATGACATGGACTAAATCTACGAAATGGGCTACAAACCACAGCCCAATATCAAATCTCCGTCCTTATCCAGTAGTAGTCCGGGGAGCTCCTATACGCTGCTCGTTGCGGCAAGGAGTCAGACTTCACACAGATCAGCTCACTGGGCGGCCCATGTTGCGGGAGCACCACGTCCATGAGGTAAAAAGGCGCTAGGTAAAAAATCACAAGAAGGATTGCGACGCTGGGAATCAAACCCACGTCTTCCTATTGATGAATGCACTGAGCTAGCCACTAGGACTAGCTAGTTCTTATGCTAAATTGCAACACAAACCTAAAAGAAACTAACAATGGCGACAAAACTAAAAATATCAGTTCCCTAAACTATAATGAACTAAAGTGCGAGGGATCGAACAAGCTACCTTGCTCTAGGCAAACAAGCAGCTAGCAACTGTAGTTCCTGAGATTTCATGTCAAAAAAGGTAGCCCGGCATATATGAACTATAAAGCCGCGAAAAAGATCGCAATTAAAAAAATGAAATGCTACTTTCTGTTTGGAAAAGGCAAATATTTTTAATAATGCAACCATTTATAATTTGTGAACAAAATTTTAAAATTAGAACATTGTGTGAAAATGCAAACATTTTTTGGGGATAGAAAAGGAACAAGATTGAAAACAAGAACATTATTTAGAATTGCGAACAATTTTTCAAAAATGTGAGCACTTTCAAATTTGTGAAAAGAAATTAGAGCATTTTGGAATCTCAAACATTTTTTAAAACGGAAAAATATATTGAAAACCAGAAGATTTTGAAAATTTCCGAAAATGTTTTAATTCTGCTTGCAAACAATCTTGACAAAGACGACCAAATTTTGAAAATTTCAGATATTTTTTTAGAATCCCTATAGAGAATAAAATTTTGAAATCAAGAACAAAAATTGAACATGAACATTTTTTAAAGCAAGGACAATCTTTTAATCTTGAGAACAAATTTTGAAACTAGAACAAATTTGAAGGTGCGAACAATTTTTTAAAGCATGGACATTTTTTTTGAATCTTGAGAATTTGTTTTGATATGGAGAACAAATTTGAAAGTGCGAAGAATCTATTACAGCACGAACATTTTTTGAATATCGAGAACAAAATTTTGAAAAGGAGATAAAATTTTAAAATGCCGAACAAATTTGGAAGAACGAATTTTTTTGAAAACGTGAACAAAAAATTGAAATCTGGTACATCTTATGAATTTTGAAAATTTTGAACTTTTTTGTGTAACGAAGACAATTTTTGAATTTTGAGAACATTTCTTCGAGCACATGAAAAAATTTAATATTTTGAAAAAAATGGGGAGAAAGTCAAAAGGAAAATAAATAACAAACCAAAGAAAGAGAACAAACAGAAAAAACTAAAAAATAAGAAAAGAAAAAAGAAACAGAAATGACTAAAACGAAAAGAAGAAGCAAAATTCTTCGCTAGCTGTTCGCCGCCCATCAAGCGTTTCGCTCCCACACCCTCCGTGTGAAGCATCGACATTACCACGGCGGCGGTGTATAGGATTTTCCCTAGTCTAGTACGCAGCCACCGAGATACCAAACCGACTGCGCTGGACCCTTCTTCCTCCACTCCCGATTTTCTACACCAACACCTAACCCTAGCCGCCTCTACTTCTCTCCACCCGGCGGCGGTGGGCGACGTCGGTGCAGACCTATGTGCTATGGAAAACGCACACCTCTTCCCTTCAATGTGTTGCTTTCTCTTGGATTGCATACCGCTGGCATTTCTGTTTCTACGATGGGGATTTCTTGATAACCGTGAAGGTGCTGATGATGTCACGTCATCACATCACTACTAGGATACGATTTTACTTAGATGATCTTATTTCTTGAGCATACACAAGGTTCTTTTGCAGATCTATTGCAGAAGTGTTCCTTCCTTTCATTTCATTTCTATAATCTATCGGTCAATAATAGGTGTCAACCGAGCACCGAACCGAAATATCGGTCCACGGAATCTTCGGTTAATATTTTTTCAAATGACTGATAGGTCATTGTTGAAAGGTTCGGTTAAACCGAATGCCCAGTCCTAGTCCTAAGCAATCTGGTTATTGCAGTGCAGCCACAGTTTGTGGATCCGCTGTTCCTTGTCAACAATTTACCCAACAATTCAAGCCGGTATTTTAGGCAGGGAGAGGCATCTTTGGACTCAACGGTAATAACGGTATAGTTGCATAATTGTATCCCAAGATGAAAGTGCAAGACTCACCATGCCACCGCAAACGATTTCCTGCATAATTTTTTTCATGTTGACATTCAATCTGCCTTTGCAAAACAAATACCAGACCGTGTCTTTCATGAGTACAAGTTGTAAATGTGTTTTTCTTATCCCCTCGGAGAGTAGAGAGCTCCTATGCAGCATTGGAGGCGCCCGTTAACGATCCGGCGCCTGCAGCGCTGCTAGCATGGGCCGGCCCAGTAGCGTGCTGCCCCAGTTTTTTTTGTATTTTTGTTACGAAAATAAAAACATGAAATCAAAAAAGGTTTACATATTTAAATAAAAATGGTTCATCCATTTGGAAAAAAGTTTATATCTTTAAAAAAGTCGATCAATTTTGAAAAAAGTTCATCAAATTGAAAAAAAGTTCATTCAAATTAAAAAAAGTTCATTCAATTTAGCAAAATTCATTAACTTTTTAAAAAGTTCATTAAATGTAAAAAGTTCATTAAATCCAAAAAAGTTCATTAAATGTAAAAAAGTTCATATAAATTCAAAAAAAGTTCATCTATTTGTAGAAAAGTTCATTGAACTGAAAAAATGTTCATCCGTTTTCAAAAATATGTTCATCAAATTTCAAAAAAGTTCATCAATATTCAAAAAAGTTCATCAATCCAAAAACAAACTGTTGACTTTTTAAGAAGTCCATAGAATTTTTAAAAAATAAAATGTCAAACGGCGCCTAGATGGGCTGGCCAATTTACGGACGCCACATGCGCCAGTTAACGAGAATGCACATTAACTAGCGCCTTTGGCGCCAAAAAGGAAATGCCCTGAGTAAATCACACCCAAAAAAAAGCGAGAAACAATTCACAGGAAGTAAGGTTTGCGTGGATAGATGGGCTTTGGATTGTAGACTCAGCAAAGTCATAGGTAGTTTTTTCTTAAATGGAATTTGATAGTGGGCCGGGCTTGTCCATGCCAGGATTACAAGTAGGCCGCACTGCACGCCTGCAGTTTTCTCGCCCCGTCTGTCGTCCCTCCGCAGTCTCTCTCCAACTCCAGTGAGAGAAAGGAGCCGATGACCTCAATCGGTTCCGTCGTCGGCAGCCACCGTCGGATCGAGGTCAGTCCACCCTATCTCCTTGCTCTCCTTTTCCATCTCCTGCTGTTCTTTCCCAGCTCGTCGGCGGCGGTGTCCTATCGGAAAAAATGAGCTCTAAAGATGTGAAAAACTAGAGAATGTCATTATAATATTATATCTGATGTCTTAAGCACTACAGAGTCAAGAAATTAACACGGTCGCAATATTAACTTCTTGACTCTTTACTGCTTCAACTATCAGATATAACTATCATAATCACATTGTCCATTTATTTTTCAATTACAAAATAATCAAGTATTATGCTCTCAAATACTACCCATGTGAAACTACAAAGTTCAGACTCCATCTACCTCGGAAGAACAAGTATTGGAAGTGGAAATTGCATATCGGACCATCCGGAAGTCATCGTGAAAAACTGGACAACATCTCTTGCAACACTCATCTCTCTGAAACCCACCAGCATGCAGTTTGATCTTTCTAGGATGATCCGCCGGATCGATGGGTTGGATCAATTGAGTGCGCCCTTCTCTACTGAAGAGATAGATGCTGTTATTAAGGAAATGCCAAACGACAGAGCCCCCGGCCCGGATGGTTTCAATGGTTGTTTTCTTAACCATTGCTGGCAAATCATCAAGACGGAATTTTACGACCTGTGTCATGCTTTCCATGCAGGTGGGCTAGATATCACTAGCATTAGTGAGGGATACATCACCCTGATTCCAAAAATATCCTCTCCGGAAACGGCTAATGATTTTAGACCAATTACTCTACTGAATTGTTGTCTGAAAATCATTACAAAGATCCTGGCTAACCGACTGCAGAAAGTTATTCTCAAAATCATCCACAGGAACCAACATGGTTTTATCAAGGAGAGGACCATTCAGGATTTTCTTGCGTGGTGGTACGAATATATCCATCAATGCCACTCATCTGCGAGAGAGATTATCTTGCTTAAGCTTGACTTTGCCAAGGCCTTTGATACGATTGAACATGCCCCCATGTTGGAAATCATGAAACACATGGGATTTGATGACAAATGGTTATGTTAGATGGAAACGATTTTTGGTTCGGGAGTTTCATTTGTCCTCTTAAATGGTGTTCCTGGTCGGAAATTCAAATGCAAATGTGGCGTCGGCAGGGTGACCCTCTCTATGTGATCTTTGTCCTTGAAGCTGACCTTCTCCAGGCTGCAATTAACGACGCCACGCCTGTGGGCTCTGGAGCTTCTGTTCCTCGTGAAAATGCAGGTGACTTCCGGTGGTGCAATCGCAGACGATACAATCTTGGTTATGCAAGCTTGTCCTACACAGGCTGCCCGCATGAAACTTATCTTGGAGGATTATGCAGGTTCGGTGGGGCTCAAGATCAACTTCCATAAATCAACCCTCATACCCATTAACGTCGATCACCAACATGCTAGTGAGTTAGCGGAGGTTTTTGGCTGCTCTGTTGGCACCTTGCCGTTCAGTTACCTCGGTCTCCCCATGCACTAGTAGAAAACAACCCATTAGTCCCGGTTCGTAAGGGCCTTTAGTCCCGGTTCATGAACCGGGACTAATGGGTCGTTACTAATGCCACCACACATTAGTCCCGGTTCAAAGACGAACCGGGACCAATGTGGCTCCACGTGGCCCTGTGCACCGAGCCCAGTCAGAGGGTCTTTGGTCCCGGTTGGTGGCTCCAACCTGGACCAAAAGTCATTTTTTTTAAGAAAGTGGCTGCTTTAGGGGTTTTGTGGTTTATTTTTAGGTTGTTATTTATAGCTAGCTAATAGAGAGAAGTGTCCTCTCTTATCTTCGTCCTTGGTTTATCAACGCTGCTGCTATATGTTCATTGCACCCGCAGATATGACATGGCTCATGCATGCTTTGCATCATACATCATCATATATATGTATATAATAAAGTCCTACTAATCATGCATCATCATACGTACTACTTCTACTCATTATTAATAATAAGTCATACGATCATCATCCTCATATATAGTCATCGAACCCAACCCTACATATATAATTGTTCTTAGCACATGATCATCGATTGTGTATAGGACCTAAAACACCCTTAAGGTAAAATAGCATAAAACAATATAGACCCTGACTCTCCATTATGAAGAATGGCGATCATCCTGTCTCCAATTCTTGCCTTTCGCTGCTTATTGCTTCCAAGAAGCTCCTTACGATTGTCCATACATTTTTCCATTCTTTGATTGTTATGTCTCCACTTCTTTTAGAAACCCGATATGGATAGTTGAGATTCAGTAGGACGACCTGGTAGTATGTTCAAAACATGAAGGCTACCAGCGTATACATCGATGAGGCACACACTCATTCGGGATTATCTGTTGAAAAACATAGTAATAACTTCGTAGTTAGCAATGATGTACTAGTTTAGAAGTGTGCAAAAGATGCACGGATGTTGTAATAGTAAAAATAATCTTACCAAGGTATCTTTGTTGGAAATATGCCCTAGAGGCAATAATAAAAGTATTATTATATTTCATTGTTCATGATAATTGTCTTTTGTTCATGCTATAACTGTATTATCCGAAATCGTAATACACGTGAACACTTAGACCACAAATGTCCCTAGTGAGCCTCTAGTTGACTAGCTCGTTGATCAATAGATAGTCATGGTTTCGACTATGGACATTGGATGTCGTTGATAACGGGATCACATCATTAGGAGAATAATGTGATGGACAAGACCCAATCATAAGCATAGCATAAAAGATCGTATAGTTCGTTTGTGGAAGCTTTGCCAATGTCAAGTATCTCTTCCTTCGACCATGAGATCGTGTAACTCCGGTTACCGTAGGAGTGCCTTGGGTGTATCAAACGTCACAACGTGAATCGGGTGATTATAAAGGTGCATTACAGGTATCTCCGAAAGTATCTGTTGGGTTGACACGGATCGAGATCGGGATTTGTCACTCCGTATGACGGAGAGGTATCTCTGGCCCACTCGGTAATGCATCATCATAATGAGCTCAAGTTGACCAAGGTGTTGGCCACGGGATCATGCATTACGGTGCGAGTAAAGTGACTTGCGGTAATGAGACCGAACAAGGTATTGGGATACCGACGATCGAGTCTCGGGCAAGTAACGTCTTGATTGACAAAGGAATTGCATACATGGTTTGATCGAATCCTCGACATCGTGGTTCAACCGATGAAATCATCGAGGAGCATGTAGGAGCCAACATGGGTATCCGACCCGCTGTTGGTTATTGCCCGAGAGTCGTCTCGGTCATGTCTCGTGTCTCCGAACCCGTAGGGTCTACACACTTAAGGTTCGGTGGCGCTAGGGTTAGTAGGAAGACTAGTATGTGAATACCGAATGTTGTTTGGAGTCCGGATGAGATCCCGGACGTCACGAGGAGTTCGGAAGGGTCCGGAGGTAAAGAATAATATATAGGAAGTGGTGTTTCGCCATCGTGAAAGTTTGGGTCTCCGGTAAAATCACGACCACCGGAAGGGTCCCGGGTCCACCGGTGGGGCCACCTATCCCGGAGGGCCCCATGGGCTGAAAGGGAAGGAACCAGCCCACAGGGGCTGGTGCGCCTCAGGCCCACCCTGCGCCTAGGGTTGAAACCCTAGGGGTGGGGGGCCACCGGCTTGGGGCACTCCACCCCTTGGCGCCGCCCCCGGAGATTGGATCTCCAGGGCCGCCACTTCAGGGGGCCTATATATAGGGGGAGGAGGGGGCTGCTGTACCAATTCCCAAGGCGCAGCCCTCCTCCCAACACTTCTCCTCCTTCGTAGAGCTCGGCGAAGCCACAGCCGAGTATCTTGCTTCTCCACCATCACCACGCCGTCGCTGCTGCGGTGGAGCTGTCTTCCTCAACCTCTCCTTCCCCTTGCTGGATCAAGAAGGAGGAGACGTCGCTCGTCCCGTGCACGTGTGTTGAACGCGGAGGTGCTGTCCGTTCAGCACTTGGATATCGGTGATCTGAATCACGTTTGAGTACGACTCCATCATCACCTTGCAAGCTTCATACGCGATCTACAAGTGGTATGTAGATGCAAACTCTCTCCGTTACTCGTTGCTTAGATGAACTCATAGATGGATCTTGGTGAAGCCGTAGGAAAAATTTTAATTTTCTGCAACGCTCCCCAACGGTGGCATCATGAGCTAGGTCTATCGTAGTTCTCTAATGCACGAGTAGAACACAATTTGTTGTGGGCGTTGATCTTGTCATCTTACTTGCCTCTACTAGTCTTTTCTTGCTCAACGGTATTGTGGGATGAAGCGGCCCGGACCAACCTTACACGCGCTTCGTGAGACCGGTTCCACCGATGACATGCACTAGTTGTTGGGGAACGAGTAATTTAAAAAATTTCCTCGCACACGCAAGATCATGGTGATGTATAGCAACGATAGGGAGAGTGTTGTCTACATACCCTTGTAGACATGAAGCGGAAGTGATCACAACGTAGAGGAAGTAGTCGACGTTCTCCTCGCGATCCGACCGATCCCGGCGCCGTTACTCCGCGCCCGAGTTCTTGACACACGTACAGCTCGATGACGTCCCTCGACTCGATCCAGCCGAGTGTCGAGGAGAGTTTCACAAGACGACGGCGGGTGGACGATCTTGATGTTTCACCGGCGCGAGGCTTCGCCTAAGCTTCACACGGTATAACCGAGGTGGAATATGGTGGAGGGGGCACCGCACACGGCTAAGGAACGATCCGTAGATCAATACTTGTGTGTCCTAGGGTGCCCCCTGCCCCATATATAAAGGAGCAGGGGAGGGGCCGCCGGCCAAGGGAGGCGCGCCAGGAGTCCTACTCCTCCGGGAGTAGGATTCCCCCAATCCTAGTTGGAATAGGATTCCTGGAGGAAAGAGAGAGAGGGGGCGGCCCCTTTCCTAGTCCTAGTAGGACTAGGGAAGGGGGGGCGCTTGCCACCTAGGGCTGGCCCTTTCTCCTTTCCACCAAGGCCCACTATGGCCCATTTACCTCCGGGGTTCCAGTAACCTCCGTTTTCACCCGAACCATTCCGAACTCCAAACATAGGCTTCCAATATATCAATCTTTATGTCTCGACCATTTCGAGACTCCTCGTCATGTCCGTGATCACATCCGGGACTCAACTTCTTCGGTACATCAAAATACATAAACTCATAATAACCGCCATCGAAACCTTAAGCGTGCGGACCCTACGGTTTGAGAACAATGTAGACATGACCGAGACACGTTTCCGGTCAATAACCAACAGCGGACCTGGATGCCCATATTGGTTCCTACATATTCTACGAAGATCTTTATCGGTCGACCGCATAACAACATACGTTGTTCCCTTTGTCATCGGTATGTTACTTGCCCGAGATTCGATCGTCGGTATCCAATACCTAGTTCAATCTCGCTACCGCAAGTCTCTTTACTCGTTCCGTAATACATCATCTCACAACTAACTCATTAGTTGTAGTGCTTGCAAGGCTTCAGTGATGTGTATTACCGAGAGGGCCAGAGATACCTCTCCGACAATCGGAGTGACAAAACCTAATCTCAAATACGCCAACCCAACATCTGCCTTTGGAGACACCTGTAGTACTCCTTTATAATCACCCGATTACGTTGTGACGCTTGGTAGTACCAAAGTGTTCCTCCGTAAACGGAGTTGCATAATCTCATAGTTACAGAACATGTATATGTCATGGATAAAAGCAGTAGCAACATACTAAACGATCGTGTGCTAAGCTAATGGAATGGGTCATGTCAATCAGATCATTCTACTAATGATGTGATCTCGTTAATCAAATAACAACTCTTTGTTCATGGTCGAAACGTAACCATCTTTGATTAACAAGCTAGTCTAGTAGAGGCATACTAGTGACATGTTGTTTGTTTATGCATTCACACATGTATCATGTTTCCGGTTAATACAATTCTAGCATGAATGATAAACATTTATCATGAAATAAGGAAATAAATAATAACTTTATTATTGCCTCTAGGGCATATTTCCTTCAGTCTCCCACTTGCACTAGAGTCAATAATCTAGATTACATAGTAATGATTCTCACACCCATGGAGTCTTGGTGCTGATCATGTTTTGCTCGTGGAAGAGGCTTAGTCAACGGATCTGCAACATTCAGATCCGTATGTATCTTGCAAATCTCTATGTCTCCCACCGGACTAAGTCCGGATGGAATTGAAGCGTCTCTTGATGTGCTTGGTCCTCTTGTGAAATCTGGATTCCTTTGCTAAGGCAATTGCTCCATATTGTCACGAAGATTTTCATTGGACCCGATGCACTAGGTATGACACCTAGATCGGATATGAACTCCTTCATCCGCACTCCTTCATTAGCTGCTTCGAAGCTGCTATGTACTCCGCTTCACATGTAGATCCCGCCACGACGCTTTGTTTAGAACTGCACCAACCGACAGCTCCTCCGCTTAGTGTAAATACGATCCGGTCTGCGATTTAGAATCGTCCGGATCGGTGTCAAAGCTTGCATCAACGTAACTGCCACGATGAGCTCTTTGTCACCTCCATATACGAGAAACATATCCTTAGTCCTTTTCGTATTTCAGATGTTCTTGACCGCTGTCCATGATCCACTCTGGATTACTTTGGTACCTCCTGCTATGCTTATAGCAAGGCACACATCAGTCTGGTACACAGCATTGCATACATGATAGAGCCTATGGCTGAAGCATAGGAACATCTTTCATTTTCTCTCTATCTTCTGCGGTGGTGGGGCATTGAGTCTTACTCAACTTCACACCTTGTAACACGAGCAAGAACCCTTTCTTTGCTTGATCCATTTTGAACTTCTTCAAAATTTTGTCAAGGTATGTGCTTTGTGAAAGTCCAATCAAGCGTCTTGATCTATCTCTATAGATCTTAATGCCCAATATGTAAGCAGCTTCACCGAGGTCTTTCATTGAAAAACTCTTATTCAAGTATCCCTTTATGCTATCCAGAATTCTATATCATTTCCGATCAGCAATATGTCATCTACATATAATATCGAAAATGCTACTGAGCTCCCACTCACTTTCTTGTAAATCTGAGCTTCTCCAAAAGTCAGACAAACCCAAATGCTTTGATCACACTATCAAAGCGTTTATTCCAACTCGAGATGCTTGCACCAGTCCATAGATGGATCGCTGGAGCTTGCACACTTTGTTAGCTCCTTTGGATCGATAAAACCTTCGGTTGCATCATATACAACTCTTCTTCCGTAAATCCATTCAGAATGCAGTCTTTACATCCATTTGCCAAATTTCATAATCATAAAATGCGGCAATTGCTAACATGATTCGGACGGACTTAAGCATCGCTTCGGGTGAGAAGGTCTCATCGTAGTCAATCCCTTGAACTTGCCGAAACCTTTTGCGACAAGTCGAGCTTTATAGACGAAACATTACCGTCGTCGTCGGTCTTCTTCTTGAAGATCCACTTGTTTTCTATTGCTTGCCTACCCTCGGCAAGTCAACCAAAGTCCATACTTTGTTTTCATACATGGATCCCATCTCAGATTTCATGGCTTCAAGCCATTTTGCGAATCTGGGCTCACCATCGCTTCTTCATAGTTCGTGGGTTCATCATGATCTAGTAGCATGATTTCCGAACAGGATTACCGTACCACTCAGTGCGGATCTTACTCTGGTTGATCTACGAGGTTCTGTAGTAACTTGATCTGAAGTTTCATGATCAACATCATCAACTTCCTCACTACTTGGTGTAGATGTCTCGAAACCGGTTTCTGCGATTTAACTACTTTCAAGTAAGGGAGAAGGTACTATTACCTCATCAAGTTCCACTTTCCTCCCACTCACTTCTTTCGAGAGAAACTCCTTCTCTAGAAAGGATCCATTCTTAGCAACGAATGTCTTGCCTTCGGATCTGTGATAGAAGGTGTACCCAACTGTCTCCTTTGGGTATCCTATGAAGACACATTTCTCCGATTTGGGTTCGAGCTTATCAGGTTGAAGCTTTTTCACATAAGCATCGCATCCCCAAACTTTAAGAAACGACAACTTTGGTTTCTTGCCAAACCACAGTTCATAAGGTGTCGTCTCAACGGATTTCGACGGTGTTCTATTCAGTGTGAATGCGGCCGTCTCTAGAGCATAACCCCAAAACGATAGCGGTAAATCTGTAAGAGACATCATAGATCGCACCATATCTAGTAAAGTACGATTACGACGTTCGGACACACCATTACGCTGTGGTGTTCCGGGTGGCGTGAGTTGCGAAACTATTCCGCATTGTTTCAAATGTAGACCAAACTCGTAACTCAAATATTCACCTCCACGATCAGATCGTAGAAATTTAATTTTCTTATTACGATGATTTTCAACTTCACTCTGAAATTCTTTGAACTTTTCAAATGTTTCAGACTTATGTTTCATTAAGTAGATATACCCATATCTGCTTAAGTCATCTGTGAAGGTGAGAAAATAACGATATCCGCCACGAGCCTCAACATTCATCGGACCACATACATCTGTATGTATGATTTCCAACAAATCTGTTGCTCTCTCCATAGTACCGGAGAACGGGGTTCTGGTCATCTTGCCCATAAGGCACGGTTCGAAGTGCCAAGTGATTCATAATCAAGTGACTCCAAAAGTCCATCAAGATGGAGTTTCTTCATGCGCTTTACACGATATGACCTAAACGGCAGTGCCACAAATAAGTTGCACTATCATTATCAACTCTGCATCTTTTGGTTTCAACATTATGAATATGTGTATCACTACTATCGAGATTCATCAAAATAGACCACTCCTCAAGGGTACATGACCATAAAAGATATTACTCATATAAATAGAACAACCATTATTCTCGATTTAAATGAATAACCGCCTCGCATCAAAAAGATCCAGATATAATGTTCATGCTCAACGCAGCACCAAATAACAATTATTTAGGTCTAAAACTAATCCCAAGGTAGATGTAGAGGTAGCGTGCCGACCGCGATCACATCGACTTTGGAACCATTTCCCACGCGCATCGTCACCTCGCCCTTTGCCGTGTTAAGCTAATCCGTAGTCCCTGCTTTGAGTTGCAAATATTAGCAATGAACCAATATCAAATACCAGTGCTACTGCGAGCTCTAGTAAGGTACACATCAATAACATGTATATCACATATACCTTTGTTCACCTTGCCATCCTTCTTATCCGCCAAATACTTGGGGCAGTTCCGCTTCCAAAGGACCAGTCCGCTTGCGGTAGAAGCACTCGATTTCAGGCTTAGGTCCAGACTTGGGTTTCTTCTCTGAGCAGCAACTTGCTTGCTGTTCTTCTTGAAGTTCCTTCTTCTTCCCTTTGCCTTTCTTCTTGAAACTAGTGGTCTTATTGACCATCAACACTTGATGCTCCTTCTTGATTTCTACCTCCGCAGCTTTTAGCATTGCGAAGAGCTCGGTATAGTCTTTACTAACCCTTGCATATTATAGTTCATCACGAAGCCTTTGTAGCTTGGTGGCGTGATTGAAGACTTACATCAATGACACAATCATCCGGAAGATTAACTCCCAATTGTGTCAAGTGATTGTAGTACCCGGACATTCTGAGTATTACTCACTAATGTAACTATTCTCCTCCATCTTGCAGCTATAGAACTTATTGGAGACTTCATATCTCTCAATCCGGGCATTCTGTTGGAATATCAACTTCAACTCTTGGAACATCTCATATGCTCCATGACGTTCAAAACGTCGTTGAAGTCCCGGTTCTAAGACGTAAAGCATGGCACACTGAACTATAGAGTAGTCATCAGCTTTGCTCGCCAGACGTTCTTAACGCCATCGGTTGCATCGGAAGCAGGCACGGCACCCAGCGGTGCATCCAGACGTAACTCTTCCGAGCAGCAATGAGGATAATCCTCGAGTTACGGACCCAGTCCGTGTAATTGCTACCATCATCTTTCAACTTTGCTTTCTCAAGGAACGCATTAAAATTCAACGGAACAACAGACGAGCCATCTATCTACAATCAAACATAAACAAGCAAGATACTATCGGTACTAAGTTCATGATAAATTTAAGTTCAATTAATCATATTACTTAAGAACTCCCACTTAGAAAAACATCTCTAGTCATCTAAGTGATCACGTGATCCAAATCAACTAAACCATAACCGATCATCACATGAAATGGAGTAGTTTTCAATGGTGAACATCTTATGTTGATCATATCTACTATATGATTCACGCCGACCTTTCGGTCTCCGTGTTCCGAGGCCATATCTGCATATGCTAGGCTCGTCAAGTATAACCCGAGTATTCTGCGTGTGCAAAACTGGCTTGCACCCGTTGTAGATGGACGAGAGCTTATCACACCCGATCATCACGTGGTGTCTGGGCACGACGAACTTTGGCAACGGTGCATACTCGGGGAGAACACTTCTTGATAATTTAGTGAGAGATCATCTTATAATGCTACCGTCAATCAAAGCAAGATAAGATGCATAAAAGGATAAACATCACATGCAAATCAATATAAGTGATATGATATGGTCATCATCATCTTGTGCTTCATGATCTCCATCTTGCAGCACCACCATGATCACCATCGTCACCGGCGCGACACCTTGATCTCCATCGTAGCATCATTGTCGTCTCGCCAATCTTATGCTTCTACGACTATCTCTACCGCTTAGTGATAAAGTAAAGCATTACAGGGCGATTGCATTGCATACAATAAAGCGACAACCATATGGCTCCTGCCAGTTGCCGATAACTTCGGTTACAAAACATGATCATCTCATACAATAAAATATAGCATCACGTCTTGACCATATCACATCACAACATGCCCTGCAAAAACAAGTTAGACGTCCTCTACTTTGTTGTTGCAAATTTTACGTGGCTGCTACGGGCTTAAGCAAGAACCAGTCTCACCTCGCATCAAAACCACAACGATATTTCGTCAAATAGACTCCGTTTAACCTTCTCAAGGACCGGGCGTAGCCACACTCGGTTCAACTAAAGTGAGAGAGACAGCACCCACCAGTCACCTTTAAGCAACGAGTGCTCGTGAGCGGTGAAACCAGTCTCGCGTAAGCGTCACGATAATGTCGGTCCAGGCCGCTTCATCTCACAATACCGCTGAACCAAAGTATGACATGCTGGTAGGTAGTATGACTTGTATCGCCCACAACTCACTTGTGTTCTACTCGTGCAAAACATCAAACCATAAAAACCTAGGCTCGGATGCCATGTTGGGGAACGAGTAATTTCAAAAATTTCCTACGCACACGCAAGATCATGGTGATGTATAGCAACGAGAGGGAGAGTGTTGTATACATACCCTTGTAGACCTGAAGCGGAAGCGATCACAACGTAGAGGAAGTAGTCGACGTTCTCCTCGCGATCCGACCGATCCGGCGCCAAGCTCCGGCGCCCCGAGTTCTTGACACACGACAGCTCGATGACGCCCCTCGACTCCGATCCAGCCGAGTGTCAAGGGAGAGTTTCGACAAGACGACGTGGTGGCGATCTTGATGTTTCACGGCGCAGGGCTTCGCTTAAGCTTCGACGGTATAACCGAGGTGGAATATGGTGGAGGGGGCACCGCACACGGCTAAGGAACGATCCGTAGATCAATACTTGTGTGTCCTAGGGTGCCCCCTGCCCCGTATATAAAGGAGCAGGGGAGGGGGGCGGCCGGCCAAGGGAGGCGCTGCCAGGAGTCCTACTCCTCTCGGGAGTAGGATTCCCTCCAATCCTAGTTGAATAGGATTCCCGGAGGGGGAAAGAGAGAGAGGGGGGCCGGCCCCCTTTCCTAGTCCTAGTAGGACTAGGGGAAGGGGGGGAGGCGCGCGGCCACCTAGGGCTGGCCCTTTCTCCTTTCCACCAAGGCCCACTATGGCCCATTTACCTCCGGGGTTCCAGAACCTCCGCTTTCACCCGAACCATTCCAACTCCAAACATAGGCTTCCAATATATCAATCTTTATGTCTCGACCATTTCGAGACTCCTCGTCATGTCCGTGATCACATCCGGACTCGAACTTCTTTGGTACATCAAAATACATAAACTCATAATAACCGCCATCGAAACCTTAAGCGTGCGGACCCTACGGTTCGAGAACAATGTAGACATGACCGAGACACGTTTCGGTCAATAACCAACAGTGGGAACTGGATGCCCATATTGGTTCCTACATATTCTACGAAGATCTTTATCGGTCGACCGCATAACAACATACGTTGTTCCTTTGTCATCGGTATGTTACTTGCCCGAGATTCGATCGTCGGTATCCAATACCTAGTTCAATCTCGTTACGGCAAGTCTCTTTACTCGTTCCGTAATACATCATCTCACAACTAACTCATTAGTTGTAGTGCTTGCAAGGCTTCAGTGATGTGTATTACCGAGAGGGCCCAGAGATACCTCTCCGACAATCGGAGTGACAAAACCTAATCTCAAATACGCCAACCCAACATCTGCCTTTGGAGACACCTGTAGTACTCCTTTATAATCACCCAGCTACGCTTGTGACGTTTGGTAGTACCAAAGTGTTCCTCCGTAAACGGAGTTGCATAATCTCATAGTTACAGAACATGTATATGTCATGGATAAAAGCAGTAGCAACATACTAAACGATCGTGTGCTAAGCTAATGGAATGGGTCATGTCAATCAGATCATTCTACTAATGATGTGATCTCGTTAATCAAATAACAACTCTTTGTTCATGGTCAGGAAACGTAACCATCTTTGATTAACAAGCTAGTCTAGTAGAGGCATACTAGTGACATGTTGTTTGTTTAGGCATTCACACATGTATCATGTTTCCGGTTAATACAATTCTAGCATGAATGATAAACATTTATCATGAAATAAGGAAATAAATAATAACTTTATTATTGCCTCTAGGGCATATTTCCTTCACTAGTTGCATAAGGTGGCTGGCGGGTGTCTGTCTCTCCCACTTTAGTTGGAGCGGATTCGATGAACAAGGCCCTTATGAAGGGTAAATAGAAGTTGACAAAATCACGTTGTGGTGATTCGTAGGTAAGAAAAACGTTCTTGCTAGAACCCAATCGTAGCCACATAAAAGATGCAACAACAATTAGAGGACGTCTAACTTGCAGCGATTGATCATGTGATGTGATATGGCCAGAATTTGTGATGAATGATGAATTGTGATGTATGAGATCATGTTCTTGTAATAGGATTCACAACTTGCATGTCGATGAGTATGACAACCGGCAGGAGCCATAGGAGTTGTCTTTATTTTTGTATGACCTGCGTGTCATTGAAGAACGCCATGTAAACTACTTTACTTCATTACTAAACGCGTTAGTCATAGAAGTAGAAGTAGTCGTTAGCGTGACAACTTCATGAAGACACGATGATGGAGATCATCCCGATGGAGATCATGGTGTCAAGCCGGTGACAAGATGATCATGGAGCCCCAAGATGGAGATCAATGGAGCTTGATGATATTGGCCATATCATGTCACAACTATATATAATTGCATGTGATGTTTATTATGTTCTTGCATCTTGTTTACTTAGGACGACGGTAGTAAATAAGATGATCCTTACAAAATTTCAAGAAGTGTTCTCCCTAACTGTGCACCATTGCTACAGTTCGTCGCTTCTAAGCACCACGTGATGATCGGGTGTGATGGATCCTTACGCTCACATACAACGGGTGTAAGACAGTTTTACACAGCGAAAACACTTAGGGTTAACTTGACGAGCCTAGCATGTACGCAGACATGGCCTCGAACACGGAGACCGAAAGGTCGAACACGAGTCATATGCAAGATACGATCAACATGAAGATGTTCACCGATGATGACTAGTCCGTCTCACGTGATGATCGGACACGGGCTAGTCGACTCGGATCGTGTAACACTTAGATGACTAGAGGATGTCTAATCTAAGTGGGAGTTCATAATTCTGATTAGAACTTTATTATCATGAACTTAGTCTAAAACCTTTGCAAATATGTCTTGTAGATCAATGGCCAACGCTAATGTCAACATGAACTTCAACGCATTCCTAGAGAAACCAAGCTGAAAGATGATGGCAGCAACTATACGGACTGGGTCCGAACACGAGGATCATCCTCATAGCTGCCAAGAAACAAGATGTCCTAGAAGCACCGTTAGGTGACCCACCTGTTCTCCCAAAGATCAAGAAGACGATTTGAACGTCTGGCGACTCGCTCGATGATTACTCCCTCGTTCAAGGCGGCATGCTCTACAGCTTAGAACCGGGCTCCAAAAGCGTTTTGAGCATCACGGAGCATATGAGATGTTCAAGAGCTGAAACTAGTTTTCCAAGCTCATGCCCGGTCGAGAGATATGATGTCTCCGACAAGTTCTACAGCTTGTAAAATGGAGGAAAACAGTTCTGTCGGTGAACACATCCTCGAAGATGTCTGGGTGCACAACCGTATGACCCAGCTTGAACATTAACCTCCCGGATGAGGCGGTCATTGACAGAATCCTCCGATCGCTCCCACCAAGCTACAAGAGCTTTGTGATGAACTACAACATGCGGGGATGGTAAAGACCATTCTGAAGTGTTCTCACGTGAAGTCAGCAGAGGCTGAAATCAAGAAAGAACATCAAGTGTTGATGGTCAATAAGACCACTAAGTTCAAGAAGGGCAAGGGTAAGAAGAACTTCAAGAAGGACGGCAAAGATGTTGCCGCGCCCGGTAAGCCTGTTGCCAGGAAGAAGTCAAAGATTGGACCCAAGCCTGAGACTGAGTGCTTTTATTGCAAGGGGAAGGGTCATTGGAAGCGGAACTGCCCCAAATACTTAGCGGATAAGAAGGCCGGCAACACCAAAGGTATATTTGATATACATGTAATTGATGTGTACCTTACCAAGACTCGTAGTAACTCCCCGGTATTTGATACCGTGCCGTCGCTCATATTTGTAACTCACAGCAGAGCTGCGGAATAAACGGAGATCGGCGAAGGACGAGGTGACGATCGCGTCGGGAATGGTTCCAGAGTCGATGTGATCGCCGTCGGCACGCTGCCTCTACATTTACCCACGGATTAGTTTTGAACCTTAATAATTGTTATTTAGTGCCATGTTTGAGCATGAACATTGTATCCGGATCTCGCTTGATACGAGATGGCTACTCATTTAAGTCTGAGAATAATGGTTGTTCGATTTATATGAGAGATATGTTTTATGGTCATGCTCCGATGGTCAATGGTTTATTCTTAATAAATCTCGAGCGTAATATTACACATGTTCATAGTGTGGATGCAAAGAGATGTAAAGTTGATAACGATAGTCCCACATACTTGTGGCATCGCCGCCTTGGTCACATTGGTGTCAAGCGCATGAAGAAGCTCCATGCTGATGGACTTTAGAGTCTCTTGATTATGAATCGTTTGACACATGCGAACCATGCCTCTTGGGCAAATGACCAAGACTCCGTTCTCCGAACAATGGAGCGAGCAACCAACTTGTTGGAAATCATACATACCGATGTGTGCGGTCCAATGAGCGTTGAGGCTCATGGAGGATATCGTTATGTTCTCACTCTCACTGATGACTTAAGTAGATATGGGTATGTCTACTTAATGAAACACAAGTCTGAGACCTTTGAAAAGTTCAAGGAATTTCAGAGTGAAGTAGAGAATCAACGTGACCGAAAGATAAAGTTCCTACGATCAGATCGTGGGGGAGAATACTTAAGTCACGAGTTTGGTACACACTTAAGGAAATGTGGAATCGTTTCACAACTCACGCCGCCGAACACCTCAAATAAACGGTGTGTCCGAACGTCGAATCGCACTCTATTGGATATGGTGCGGTCTATGATGTCTCTTACCGATTTACCGCTATCATTTTGGGGATACGCCTAGAGACAGCTACATTCACTTTAAATAGGGCACCGCCTAAATCCGCTGAGACGACACCGTATGAATTATGGTTTGGGAAGAAACCTAAGCTGTCGTTTCTAAAAGTTTGGGGATGCGATGCTTATGTCAAGAAACTTCAACCTGAAAAGCTCGAACCCAAGTCGGAAAAATGCGATTCATAGGATACCCTAAGGAAACTGCCGGGTATACCTTCTACTTAAGATCCGAAGGCAAGATCTTTGTTGCCAAGAACGGATGCTTTCGGAAAAGAGTTTCTCTCGAAAGAAGTAAGTGGGAGGAAAGTAGAACTCGATGAAGTACTACCTCTTGAACGGGAAAGTGGTGCAGCGCAGAAACCGCTCTGTGATGCCCACACCAACCAAGAGGAAAACAATGATGATGATCAAGGTACTTGGATCAAGTTGCTACTGAACTTCAGAGGTCCACAAGGACACGCCCGCACTGCAGTGGTACGGCAACCCTGTCCCGGAAATCATGTTGTTAGACAACGGTGAACCTTCGAACTATGAAGAAGCGATGGCGGGCCCAGATTTCAACAAATGGCTTGAAGCCATGAAATCCGAGATAGAATCCATGTATGAAAACAAAGTATGGACTTTGACAAACTTGCCCGATGATCGGCGAGCGATAGAAAATAAATGGATTTTTAAGAAGAAGACGGACGCAGATGGTAATGTTACCATTTATAAAGCTCGACTTGTCGCTAAGGGTTATCGACAAGTTCAAGGGATTGACTACGACGAGACATTCTCTCCGTGGCGAAGCTTAAGTCCGTCCAATCATGTTAGCAATTGCCGCATACTATGATTATGAGATATGGCAGATGGACGCCAAAACGGCATTCCTTAACGGACATCTTAAGGAAGAACTGTATATGATGCAGCCGGAAGGTTTTGTCGATCCTCGAATGCTAAAAAGTATGCAAGCTCCAGCGATCCATTTATGGGCTGGTGCAAGCATCTCGAGTTGGAACATTCGCTTTGGTGAGATGATCAAAGCGTTAGTTTATGCGACTTATGGAGAAGCCTGCGTTTACAAGAAAGTGAGTGGGAGCTCCGTAGCATTTCTCCTGTTATATGTAGATGACATACTCTTGATGGGAAATGATACGAAACTTGTGGACAGCATTAAGGCCTACTTGAACAAGTGTTTTCCAATGAAGGACCTTGGAGAAGCTGCTTATATATTAGGCATCAAAATCTATAGAGATAGATCGAGACGCCTCATAGGTCTTTCACAAAGCACATACCTTGATAAGATTTTGAAGAGGTTCAAAATGGATCGGTCCAAGAAGGGGTTCTTGCCTATGTTACAAGGTGTGAAATTGAGCTCAGCTCACTCACCGACCACGGCAAAAGATAAAGAAGAGACGAGTGTCATCCCTATGCTTCAGCCATAGGATCTATTATGTATGTCATGCTGTGTACTGCACTGATGTAAACCTTGCCGTAAGTTTGGTTGCAAGATACCAAAGTAACCCCGCAAGGAACACCGGACAGCGGTCAAGAATATCCTGAAGTACCGAAAAGGACAAAGGACATGTTTCTCGTTTATGGAGGAGACGAGGAGCTCGTCTTAATGGGTTACGCCGACGCTTAGCTTCGACTCAGATCTGGATGACTCTAAGTCACAAACCGGATACGTGTATATGTTGAATGGTGGAGCAATGGCTGGTGCAGCTGCAAGCGAGCGTCGTGGCGGGATCTACGTGTGAAGCGGAGTACATGGCAGCCTCGGAGGCAGCGATGAAGCAATTTGGGTGAAGGAGTTCATCACCGACCTAGAGTCATACCCAATGCGTCGGGGCCGATCAAACTCTTCTATGACAACACCGGAGCTATTGCCCTTGCCAAGGAGCCCAGGTTTCACAAGAAGACCAGCACATCAAGCGTCGCTTCAACTCCATCCGTGAAAATGTTCAAGATGGAGACATAGAGATTTGCAAAGTGCACACGGACCTGAATGTCGCAGATCCGCTGACTAAACCTCTCTCGCGTGCAAAACATGATCAACACCGAACTCTATGGGTGTTCGATTCATCACAATGTAACTAGATTAGTGACTCTAGTGCAAGTGGGAGACTGTTGGAAATATGCCCTAGAGGCAATAATAAAAGTATTATTATATTTCATTGTTCATGATGATTGTCTTTTGTTCATGCTATAACTGTATTATCCGAAATCGTAATACACGTGTGAACACTTAGACCACAAATGTCCCTAGTGAGCCTCTAGTTGACTAGCTCGTTGTGATCAATAGATAGTCATGGTTTCGACTATGGACATTGGATGTCGTTGATAACGGGATCACATCATTAGGAGAATGATGTGATGGACAAGACCCAATCATAAGCATAGCATAAAAGATCGTATAGTTCGTTTGCTGGAAGCTTTGCCAATGTCAAGTATCTCTTCCTTCGACCATGAGATCGTGTAA
>JAHHZJ010003048.1:0-23058 GCA_021437245.1 Aegilops speltoides | reverse complement strand
GGACTTGAGTGAGGGCACTAGTCCCTCAACTACAGATGAAGGGAGCAGAAGTACTCCTAGCAATTTGCCTAAGGCTGCAACTAGGCAAAGGAGGAAAAGAACTTCAGATTCTGAGGATGAAGATTACAAAGCTGCGGAAGATGAGGCCACTTCCAAGAAACTGGTGCTCAAGAAGGAATATGGCTCTGCTCATAGCACTAAGCCAAGTCTGAAGAAGAAAGTTCCTGCCAAGAGGACACCAATGCCAAAGGCCAGAAAGTCCACTCAAGTGCCACCTCAGGCTCAACCCAAAGAAGCACCTGAGAAGAAAGTCACTTCTTCCAAACCCCAGAAAGTCCCCACTGGTGCAACTATGAAGTTCACAATTGAATCAGAGGATGATGGTGATCAGGACAAGAAAAAGAAGAGAGCAAGAACCACAACTGCCAAGGTCCTTGGAAAGCCCTCTATGAGAAGAGATTCTGAAGAAGAGGAAGAGGATGCTGCACAGACCTAAGGCAGCTAAGCTTATGGGAGATGCAATCGATCGAGGGCTGCAACATCCAAGCCCAAGGAAGCACCCAAAGCTGCCTCCAAGGCCAAGCAAGTTCCAAAGAGGAATACTAGGAGTATTCCATGCTGAGAAGAACAAGGCCCCAAGTGTCCAATGTTGTCAAGATGAAGATGAAGAAGGACGAGTGTCGGTGTCAAAACCGGCGGATCTCGGTAGGGGGTCCTGAATCGTGCGTCTAGGCGGATGGTAACAGGAGACAAGGGACACGATGTTTTTACCTGTGTTCGAGCCCTCTCGATGGAGCTAAAACCCTACTCCCTTGATTGATATTGATGATATGGGTAGTACAAGAGTGGATCTACCACGAGATCAAGGAGGCTAAACCCAAGAAGCTAGCCTATGGTATGATTGTTGTAATGGTTGTTCGTCCACAGATTAAAAACCCTCCGTTTATATAGACACCGGAGAGGGCTAGGGTTACAAGAGTCGGTTACAATGGTAGGAGATCTACATATCCATATCGCCAAGCTTGCCTTCCACGCCAAGGAAAGTCCCATCCGGACACGGGACGAAGTCTTCAATCTTGTATCTTCATAGTCTTGGAGTCCGCCGACGATGATAGTCCGCTATCCGGACACCCCTAGTCCAGACTCCTCAAGAGCCCTCGAACCAGGCTTCAATGACGATGAGTCCGGCGATATTGTTCGGCATTGCAAGGCGGTTCCTCCTCGAATAATTCATAGAACATTGCGAACACCAGGATAGTGTCCGGCCTCGCAAAATAAATTCCACATTCCACCGTAGAGAGAATAATACGTACACAAGTTCAATCTGCGACGATTTTGTGGCATGATGTCACACCACCACCAAGCTTTTACTTGAATAGTTTTTATTATACCACCTCGTAGCGTTAGCGGCGGTTTCTTGGCACGCCTTGTCGAAGTAGAGATCGTGTTCCTTATTCCGGATTCCCATCAATACGGACGTGGTAACCCAACCGCGCCGTGCCACGCCTCTATCGAATGCGAGTCCCAACGGTCACGGGACGGCTCTTGGTATTCTCCTCTTTATAATGAGACCAAGGCTCGTTCTTTTCTTCAACCTCCATCGAATCTGCCCTTGCCCCGAGTTCCAACACCGAGTCTCAGATTCGAGTGCCCGGACCTTCCACGATGTCCGCCTCGATCAACAGGGCGTGGGTGCCCTCCTCCATTACGGAAGAGGACGTGCAAAGTGAGAGAAGCCAAGCACTGACTTACAAGATTTCACATAGGTTGCCCGCAAGGGCAAGTCATTCCCACTCCCGAGCCCGGCGAGAGTGTCGATGTTGTGTCCCACCTCCGCCGGGTTTAGGCTTCCGATGGATCCTTTTGTGAGAGGGCTTATGTTTTACTATGGGTTGGAATTCCACGACTTGGCTCCGAGTCCATCCTCCACATCTCATCATTCATTGTCGTCATGAGGCCTTCCTCCGCACCACCCCCCACTTCGGTTTGTGGCTCAAGACCTTCAACGTGGAGCCAAGATGATCGAGGGGCGCAGCAGAAGCGCAGGCGTTATAAGCAAGAGGGCCGATGCTCCATGGCCCAAGGGCTCTTTCTAGGAGGAGCTCGGCCAGGCAACAGAATGGTTCTATATCACCGCCCTAGGGGCAGCAGGAAGAAGCCGCCCCATCTTTCGCCGGGCCTCCATAGAGGCTGATGTCGTGGGTCAACCAAGGGCTCAACTGGGGCCATCAAAGGACGACTTCTACCGCAGGTCGGATTCGAGACCTCCATGAGAGGGAGATCAATCTGGTCATGGTTATGCATGTTATGCCTGATTCGGCCTCCGCTCGCAAGCCGCCGCCTCTACCTGTGGGAATTCAATCTAGAGGGCCACGAGCCTCCAACACTTCATGGGTACGACACCCGTGGAGATGTATAAATTGTTCTTCGGACCACAAGAGATGTGTAGGAATTGACCGAGGATTCCACCTAAGCTGCAATCGCCGATGCTCGTAAGTGGCCCTATGTCCGACACACCGCTTGTTTGCGCCTTCTTGAATTTGCCTTTTAACCCATCGTCTCTTGAATAGGAGTGGATAGCGCAAGCGAAGCTGATACGGTGTCCGGCCCCCCTCCCGGAGACCGCGCTGGATCCCGTGCTGGTCAGGATGCTGAAGGTTGCGCCTTCAGAGGAAGGCGAAGGGGAGAACAAGGACACTACCGCCTACCAAGGAGGTTTTGGAGAAAGGGGAATTGAGAATCCTCCTTCCAAGGGGAGAAGAGGACCGCTCAAAACCCGGAGGTCAAGGCCTCAAGCGGGGAAGAGATCTTCACTGAGTCTCACACGGGAGGCCCCTGACGCACTATCTCCCTAAGGAATCAGCCTCCAAAGAAGCCATAAGTAGGAAAAGGGGGGTTCTATAACAAGAGACATCCCTATGTTTGCTTCGAGGATAACCAAAGTTTTTACTTGTAGTTCGGATCTCCGCCCTTCGCAGATGAGCTCGCTTTCGGGGACCTTCGTCCGAGATGGTGGAGAGCGAGACGCTCCATCCGCCGCACCATCAGCGGGCGACGAACCCGAGGTGTCATCGCGAGGGTACTCGAGTCCGCGGGCCGAGAGTTCGCACCAACCTGTGTACGGCCGAGCCGAAAGATCTCGCTTGAGAAGGCGATATCTCGTGAAGGTCACCGACATTGATGAGTATGGTGGCTGAAGAATTTCGTTCACGAGGGTGGGTTGATGACGCCGCCGGTTTGCCGCCGGTTTGAGGTATGTAAAATGACATACCTTTTGACAGCTTTTACACATGTGCTACCAGATAGATAGTAGCCCCGAGACTCGCTGGATAATGTCGAAGCGATACGCCGCGTCGAGGATCAAAATCGCAGGGTATTAATTTTCGCTTTTCCTATGCAGGTGGCGGATAGTCCTGGGCTGTCAGATCGATGGAGTCACTTAACCAAAACGGCAACTCGAGTTTGCAGATGGGACATCGCTGGCTATCAATAAGCCATTTGACGAGTCACAAGGTATGTTGTTTCTCTGGTCACCTAGTAAGGGAGCCAAGCCCACCTTACAACACATGTGCAGAATGCGATGGTGCCATCGCTGTGGAGAGCTTTCGGCGTAACTTGCTCGAGCCAAGGAGCAGGCCGTAAGGAGTGATGCGGTCTGTTCTCGAGGGCGGCCAAGAGCTAGAAGCCGAAGGGCTGCTCATCGCCAAGCAAGGAGGAGATGTCCCAAATGGCCGTGAAGTTGAAAGATGTTATCGACCGCTATGAGGTTCTTGAAAAGAACGCCGAGCGAGCAAGAAGACCGAGGAAGGCCACCGCCGGGCCATAAGGATGCCCTGCTTCGCCATGAGGGCTATAAAGAGAGCTGCGCCAAAGCCGGGATATTATGGGCCGGTAAGCCCTTTCACTGCGGCAGAGGTTTACAGATCCGTAGGCGATCACCTTGGCTGCCAGGGGTCCGGAGGATCCTTATATGGATTTAGCGGCGAAAAGCGGCAGATGTTGTAGTGCACTTCCGAGGTCAAGGATCACGAGACTAAGAGCTTTTTTGGTCTCAATTCCATAGTCCGGAGCGCTCACTCTCGCCGACCGATCGCTATTGAGTGGGCTGAGCCGAATAGATTGTCCGGACTTGCAAGGCGATTGGATATCGCGGGCTCGTGTCCGCCGGATAGGCCCAAGCCGAAGAGCTATTTTGCTTATTGCAGCAATTCCTTGGGGCGTGCCGCATATAAAGGCATGGCGAAGTGGTCGGCTTGCATAGATGGTGCACGGATGGCCCTCGCTCGTGAAGACATACGGACGGAAATGGACGCCACCGCTGTTGTAACCCGGTTCGGACGAGAGTCGTTACCCGCCGAGCACTATTTTGGGGGAAGTTATGCGTGGTGCTCTGTGGTAATAGAG
This sequence comes from Aegilops speltoides, assembly GCA_021437245.1. Lineage (NCBI taxonomy): Eukaryota > Viridiplantae > Streptophyta > Magnoliopsida > Poales > Poaceae > Aegilops > Aegilops speltoides. Next base: position 18,654 of record JAHHZJ010003048.1, on the reverse strand, counting down.
TCGCAAGGCTCAAAAAATGTCATGTTCAAATGAACTTTATGGTTTGTAAAACGATGTTCATAATATAAGCGCTTTTTGTACTTGTAGCGCTCAAGTATTGAAATATCTCCGGTGGCGTCGCTAATGTATACTTCATGTATAACCTCGAAGATGGCAGCTTCGCTTTCAAATTTCCCCACGCACATGGTGTGGGGTGTTTGCAGAAATAGCGATTTTCATACTTAATCCAACGCCTTGGTCCCAGGAAGGAGGTGGTAGCGGGCAAACGAGGCAACCGGACTATAATGCTTTATCACTTTCACTTAGCCATAGGAGTTCAAGGTGGGGCTACGATATATCTGTAGGGGCACCGCGCCTCGGATTTGGCGCGCTGTGTGCCCGACCGAAGCGGTCCTTCACAAAGCGAGGAATTCTAAACATTCCGGAGGTCGATCGAGTGGTTGATCATCTCGCTACATCATGACAAATGGCCGCTTTTTTCATCGAGGTGCTCACCTACTAACCGGGCACAATCGCAGTGAGTTCTCCGGTGTCAAGAATATGATGTAATGTAAGGCAGCAAACACATGAGCCGCAAACCCAACATTCGACCAAAGACATGATTCGAGCTGATGCATATAAGGCCTAATCTCGAGACGCCAACACCCTCGAGGTGTTCGGTCTTTATGATGATGGGCAGGTCAATGCCCTAAGCCCCTAGTGTCTAGGTACACGCGAGATCCTCTCGACGCTGCCGATGCCAAAATGCCAGCCTCCTCTCCGCTATAGTGAAAAACCAGGATGTAGCAACAAGAGACAAAAAAAGGTTTACGCAGGTCTTAATCAAAAGAATCCTTGTAACGGGTCCCTACTACATGTCTGCGCTCGTGGTTCCGCGGTGATGTATCCCGACGGGTGTAACACGCTGTTCATCTCGTAAAAGAGAGGAACTTAGTTTGAAAAGAAATCGTGTGAAAAATGTATTTAAAACAAGAGCATGAATAAATGAATAAAGTTGAGCTTTTGTTATCTTATTGTCTTATACGCACGCACCCCTTTGTGAAGGGGTGTGCTAGGAGCCCCTAGTTTATTTGTGCCGACTCGCCTAGTCGTGTCCGGGTCTTGAACGACCTTTTTATGAGATGATGCCGCTGGACCGGCATTTTAAGTGTAAGAGACGCGAGTGTGGTATTGCTAAAGCGACAAAAGCTTCACGCCCCAATAGTGCTTGATGGCTACTTTTGAATGGGGCGACATGAAAGATTAGTTTCACGCCGGAAGTTGTCGGTGACCAACACAACTTCTAGTAGTAAAGAGCCCGCACTTGGCGAAGGGCCCGCATCACTCCTTTGAAGGAAGTGCGGCTAGCGCTTAATTTTAGTAAGGTCTATCCTCAACTTATGGATTGTGTCCGGATATAGCAGGTTTAAATCATCGCCGCCATCCATTAGGACTTGTGTAAATTGTAGTCCGTCGATTATAGGATCCAATATCGAGCAGTCCATCCTGCATTTCAATCGCTCGAATAGTCCGTGGTCAGTAATTGGTTTTGACATCCGCCTCGAGGTTCCACTGGGTGGACCGTACGACACCTACTTTATGGGCGCCGACCGTTGTTCCAGATATCACATGAAGTGAGTTTACTGCTTGACTTCTTGTGGGAAAGTTTTTTGTTTTCCTGGCCTCGCTGCTGGGGTTCGCTGTCATCCTCGCTTGGCGCCGAGCCCTTTGTGTTCGGGCGTTGAGTCGGCGTGGACTGTTTGAAGACCCAACAATCTCGTGGGTGTGGTTTGGTGCTTCCTGAGGTGCTATGGATTTGACATATCCGATCCAAAATTTTGTTTAGGTTGATAGCTCGCCACCGTTGTCCTTATGAGGCGTTGTTTTATTGTTCGACCGAGTTGAATCCGCGCCGACCGCCGTGTTCTTTGGGCTATTTTCTTTATTTCGCGCTTGGTCCTTTCAAGGCCATGATTTTCCGCTTCCATCTCTAATCTCGGATGTACTGGTCATGGTGCTGATCTTGCTAGCTAGTTATCTTCCCCGCGCAAAAGCCGGTCATGAGGCTTGTTAGCGCTGCCATTGTTCTCGCTTCTTCGCCGAGGTGTCCGGCGAGCCATTCTGCCCTCGACATTATGTTTAAAAGCTGCTAAGGCTTCAAGCCCGACAATCGACTATTTGGTTCTTTTTGGTGAGGAACCTGTCTGCATTTGCGCCACGACTCTCCGGTTCAAGTGAGTTATGTGACTTAGATCGTCGCCCCAGATCCGGAGGGTGGACACAAGTCCCTGTAAAATTTGCTCTAAACGCATCCTCGAGCTCTTCCCAACTTCCAATAGTATTTTCTAGGAGGCTTTTGAGCCAAGGCCGAGCTGGCCCTTGAGCTTGAGGGGTAGATATTTTATGGCGGAGATCATCTCTCTAGCCATATGTATGTGCAGATGTAATCTCAATCCGCATCTCGGTCTCCGTTGTTCCCGTCAGATGCCTCTATGTTTACTGCTTGAACCCCGCTGAAATTATGATCCAAAGACTCATCGGTGAAACATAGGGTGTGCACCCTGTATTTAGGTGTGCCGTTATCTTCAATCGCCGCAGTGTTGTGTTACTCTCGTCTTCTTCTTGGCCCATAAATGGACCCGATCCGCCGCTGCTTTGGCGAGGATATTTATGTGTCATGTGCCGGAGATATGGCGCTTGCTACGCTCTTGGCCTGGCTATCCTGTCGCTTATCCGCCAGCGGCCTCTTGCTTCTTGATTGTAGCTGGCTATGGCCTCCTCGTCGATTCGCGCAAGTTATGCCTCGTAGCTCTTCTTTTTGTTTGGTGTCTATTGGCCGATTTGTCCGCCGCCTTGAGTACTTTGCTCCACCTCATTCTCGAGTGTTCTTCGCTGTTTTGAGCTTCCGCTTCCCTTCTTCAAACTTCTTGCAATCGCCATGCTTCCTTTTTTTGAAGGTTCTTATGTTCGGGTGTGTTCGGGCGTGAGATTGTCTAGACTGTTGTTTTCGCCGAGGATTAGTTGATTATCCGATTCATCCGATGGTTGCTTGATTGCATGTTCGCCCCCACGGGTTTGTCCTCGGCTATGGCTGGCCGCATGAGGAGCGTTGTTGTTATCGTGAGGTGGATTTGGGCGGCGCTATGCCGCCGCTTTTGGCTGTTTTTCGGTGAATTATCCTTGCCGCATCCCGCTGCTCCTCGCTATCATCTTTGGGGTGACCACCATATATATCATGAATTGAGGTGGCTTTCCGCGTCTCCCGAGGCGCTGGTTCTGGTTGTCTCCCATCGCCATCCATACCGCCGATGCCTTCGAGTCGTAGTCTAGCATGCCGGTTAGATCGTCGATGCGGCTACAAAGTGGGTGGTGGGTGGGCTTTGAATTTCTTCGTCGTCCGCAGATCCCAACCATCCCGACCGCAGTCCGCCAGGCTTCCCGATAACGAGTGATACTTTAACGAATTCAGGATGTCGCCAAAGGGTGAGTGCTGAAAGATGACCGCAGCGGTGAACTCCATGATCGGCGCCCAATCGGATTCGATTGGGCAGGGCGCAGGAGGTTCTGAGTCCGCAAGGAGTCCGCACTGGAGTCACGAAGCTTTGCAAGGGACAAGGTCGGTATTCGCCCATCGCCAGAGGTTGCAGCCCCGAGGCGGTGTCCACCACCTATCTCGACCTAGGGGGTCGGCTCCGAATCAGGTCGAGCGGATTCTGTGCGGCTCTGTGGTACATCGCATTCCGCGGCAGAGCTAAATCATGCCCATCGAGACAAGGCGGACGCTGCTGGTGGCTCGAATCCATCAAGATCAAGTCTCCGCGGATGTCACCGTGAAGTTTAGGCTTCCAAATCTTACTCGATGGCTGTAGGAGCTTATCTGGCCCAGATGGCCAAGTGAATTGGCCCGCAGCAAAGCCGCCGAACACGAAGATCTCCGGGAGAAAAGTCTCACCCTAGACTACGTTGTTGTTGATTGAAGAAGCCATCGTTTATCGTGACGCATACGCAGGAACTCTCAATGAAAGCACCAATGTCGTGTCAAACCGCGGATCTCGGTAGGGGGTCCAAGGCGTGCGCGCTTAGGCGGATGGTAACAGGAGACAAGGGACATGATGTTTTACCTGTGTTCGGGCCTCTCGATGGAGGTAAAACCCTACTCTCGCTTGATTGATATTGATGATATGGGTAGTACAAGAGTCAATCTACCATGAGATCAAGGAGGCTAAACCCCAGAAGCTAGCCTATGGTATGATTGTTGTAATGGTTGTTCATCCCACGGACTAAAACCCTCCGGTTTATATAGACACCGAGAGGGCTAGGGTTACACAGTAGTCGGTTACAATGGTAGGAGATCTACATATCCAGACGCCAAGCTTGCCTTCCACGCCAAGGAAAGTCCCATCCGGACACGGACGTCTTCAATCTTGTATCTTCATAGTCTTGGAGTCCGACCGACGATGATAGTCCGCTATCCGGACACCCCCTAGTCCAAGACTCCTCAACAGTCCTAAGAAAGCCAAGCCCAAGATACTGCATCACAATGATGCCCTTCCCTGTCGAGGACATGAGAATCGTGAAGGATTCTGTGGCTGAGACTGTGGAGGATGGAAGATCCATATGCTTCAAGAAGAAGAACTGCTGTTGACTATGTGTTCCATACAAAGGAACAACTGGACTTTATGAGACAATTCTCTGGACAAGAAGCCTATAGTCTGTGACATGAGGTGGGTCGACCGACTCTACATCAAGGACAATGAGCATCATTATCCGGAGTGCAAGAAAGCTTTGTTGCTTGTGGAGTTGCTGATTTTGTTGGATGTAGGTTCACCAACCGGAATGATGAGCTTATCATGCGCTTCTACTCCACATCACATTTTTACCCAGATGGTAGAATTGTTTGATGTCTCAAGGTACAAGGTACCAATCCATTGTCAAGAATGGGCAACTTTGATAAATGCCCCAAGGAAGATGAGGATGACCTGGACATTTATGCAAAGAAGAAGTTGGGTCATAATTCAATGGCTCACATGTACAAGGAGATCCTGCATAAGGCAAGAGAGACTCACAAGTTTGGATCAGTTCACTTTCACGGCCAGGTTGCCAACCATCAATTGGATTCGAGGCACACTTTGTCGCCTAAGTCCGGTGACCATAACATGATCAGAGGACATGCCATTAACATGTCTGCATGTGTTTGATGTTCCTCGGTTCAAAGTCACGAGCCTAATCATTGAAACAATCAAGAGGACCGCAGCAGATCGTAAGAGGAGCTATGGATATGCACCTCAAATTCAGGAATTGATCAATTCAAAGATGGGCACAAAATAAATATCGCTTGGATATGAACACTTTCCACTTTATCCAGACTTTGAGGACAATGAGGTTGTCATGAATGAAGATGATCCACACCAGCTCAAGCTCAGGAGAAGAAAGAGAAGGCAAAGAAGTGAAAGTGCTACTATCGAATAGAGGGGGTGAATAGGCGATTTTTATGAAAGTCTTCTAAACTTGGAAGTTTCGAGGACAAACAAATGTAAATGACCTAATTGTAATGCAGCGAAGATAAACTACCCAAAGCAAACCATAGTCAAGTACAATGATATGAAAGTACGGACTAATAGCAGCTAGGTAGAAAGGATCAGATGGAAGATGGTATGAAGCCAATCAACCGTAGTAGTCAAGCAATGAAGTCAAACAGATACACAGATAGGCAATGACTTCAATAAGACAAACTCAAGTAAGGATGGGAAGGATAGAACCAGCATGTTGAAGACACATGATTTGTTGACCAGGCCAGCTTGTCGTGACAACTGTGACGCCTAGTTAGGGAGGCTGAGATTTAGCTCAAGACCGTGGTTTCACCTTATTCCCTTGAGCTAAGGACACCCAGCCTCGCCTAATCACTCTGTAAGTCTTCAAGGAGACTTCCAAACCTTCACAGATTTCTGCTCACCGCAATCCACAATGACTCTTGGATGCTCGAAACGCGACGCCTAACCGGCCGGAGGATTCACAGCCTCAAGTGTAATAAGTCTTCAAGTCACACGCATGTAAAGACTTCAAAGGATGCCTAACACACTTTGGCTCGGGTGTTTGGGCTTTGTCCTCACAAGGATTTTTTCTCTCAAATGCTTCGAGGTGGGTTGCTCTCAAACGACAAAAGCCGTGCACAAACTCCGAGCAGCCACCAATTTATGGTGTAGGGGTGGGCTATTTATAGCCACTAGGCAACCCGACCTGATTTGTCCAAAATGATCCTGGTCACTAAGGAACCGACACGGTTCCAACGGTCGATTTCAAACACACGCGCAACTTTACTTGGCTACAAGCAAAGCTGACTCATCCAAACTCGATAAGATTTGTTTCATTGTCTTCGATTGAAGACATAGGATTTGGGTTGAGCATCACTTCACCACTCGACTTAGTTCACTTGGACCCCACTTAACTCAGACGGTGGTTCCTATGACTCAACAAAGAAGAAAATGAAACAACTAAACCACATGCCTTCGTGTCTCCATAGTCTTCACGCAATGTCTTCTCATGTCATAGTCTTCAATATGAATATCTTCTCATACCACCATTGTCTTCAATGTCTTCATACATTTTAGGGTCATCTCCGTAGGTAAACCGAATCAATGAGGGACACTACTCAAGTATCCCGCAATTTCACAAACGATTAGTCCTCAACCAACTTTGTCGCAATACTCCAAAACCAACTAGGGTGGCACTAGATGCACTTACAATCTCCCCTTGGTGATTGATGACAAACCGTTGAAGTTTTCAATGGGATAGAGTATGTGAAATTGTAAGGATAGGGAATTGTCTTCATAAGTTGCAAGGGCCTCAAGATGTGCATATAAGTAATTTGCCTTTGGAATGCAAATGCACATGGCAAAGGTTGTACTTGTGGAGATCCACTTCAACTTATGAAGATAATTCACCATGCATGAAATGATATAGCAAGTAGAATGACATGCATAATGAAAATGGACGCTCACAGAATGATCTAAGTGCGAAGTTATCATCGCATGCGAATTTATCATCGATCATAGTAAAGCAAATAAGTAGCGACGATTATCAAGTTTAGGTGTTACAACTCAAAGAACCAAATGTTTCAAAAGCAAGAGTTGTAAGCACGGGTTAAATATAATGCAACGCCCATATGAACCCACTTGAAGACTATCAACTCATACGCTTCCCCTTTTGTCAAGAAGGACCTAAAAGGTTTGAAGACATAGAGCATCTACTCGCCATCATGAGTAGGTGAAGCAAGAGGTTGTCGGTGTTGGTTGGCGGTGCGATGAACTTGGGGCAAGGTCGACGCCGCAGCTAGTAGGAGGTGGTGAAGTAGCATCATCTTCATCATCGATCACTGCATTTACCGCTGCCACGGAGGAAGAATATTCAGAGTCTTCAAGAGATGGAGTGCGACGAGACACAGCATTGTGGAGGAGTGGAGTCAAACCGAATCTTTCATTGAAGCCATTGTCTTGAAGATCGCTTCAAAGACCGAGTAGAGTCAAACTCTTCCATGATCGCCGCAAGTTTCATGAGCAACAAAGGCATTCTTGGTGGCAAGGTTATGTAATGCGATCGACATCCACCAAGAGGCTTTGCATCCGCTCTCTTGAGCCGTAAATGATGCTTATCCTATTTCTCGATGAAGAGCCACAAGAAGTTCTCGTCATTGAGAACACGAGAACGCTCCGAGGCCTTTGTGCAATGGTGCTTTCAAGGGCTTCAGCTTGGTGCTTGATGAGGCAGACGAGTGTTTCCACCAATGGATAGATTCATGTCGCTGCTGAACACCTTCAATAGGCTGAGTGAAGCTTTGGTGCTAAACATTCAAGACAAAGAGGTGTCTTGGTGGTCAAAGTATATAGCATCAACTCGACATATCAACCTCTCGCGTAAAGATTATATGATTGCAGCAGAGGGCTGATAATCGATGATGAGTGTAGCTTGATGAGGCGATGACCCATGGAGCATAAAACTTCGCACCAAACAGGTCGAGCCAAGCAAAGAAGTTGCTCGATGAAGAATTCTTGAGTGTTGTCGATGCCATTGAGAATATAGAAGATCAAAGTCTTCATAGCTCCTTCAAGCTTGGTCACGATGAATGTCCTTCGACAGCCATAGAGTTCGCTCGGTGATATGATATATGGTGCGAGGCGATACTCAAGGTCTTCAACAAAGAAATCTGGATATTCAAAGGTCGATGGCAAAGGCTTCATCATACTCAACATCCGCTCATATTGGGTTCTTGCTTATGAAAGATGCTTCCACAAGATTATGTGTAGCCGACAACAAAGTTCATATAGTTCTCCAGAGTGGCTAGCCCTCAGAACTCAATGATATCCATAGCTTTGCCTTCATGATGAACATTTCACCATCCACTGAGAACCCATGTCTTGATGTCTCTCAGAGCCGCTAATGTGCAGAGTAGCATAGAATTGAAGCAATAGCTCTTCATTCCAATGTTCTTGTCTCGTCACAAAGTGGAGCGCATCAAGATCACGAAGCAATCAAGTGCTTCTTCTAAGCACGGCAAATCCAAAGAATGGCTTCAGATTCAGGCGATATGAGGGAAAATGCGCCTTGATCATATAGCACGATGAGTAATAGCTTTTTGGTGATAGCTCCGTAACCGATCCGATGATATCCTTGGCTTGGAGTAGGGTTCTGGCGCCACCAAAGAAGGTATTGTGGCTTTTGAAGCCATTTGCATTGAAGGACCCGTGAGTTGGCAAAGACTGAAACCTTGGCAATCTTGGCTTTGGCTTCGGACCTAAGGCCTATGCTCAACATGATAGTCAAATTGAGGTCCCGAGGCAAGAGGTGGAGGCACCGAATGGGCCATCTGGACAAAGGATAAGTCGACCATAATTGTATGCTTGCTCAATGGTGTGAGGCCTTGGTGGTGGAACAGAGCAGGGCAACAATCGAGGCGTTAGGGTGCACAACAAAAGCTTCGGGAGCAATTGTCATATTGGCTTCAGTGCAGCATCTCATTGGTTTCAAAAGATCCTCATTGGTTTCAGCAAAGATCCTCGAGTGGTTTCAGTTCAAGGCCACATTTGCTTCAGCACACTAGTTGATGCAGCTCCACATTAGCGCCATCCATGACTATGTCATTGGCTTCATTGTCGCTGGTGGCAGCCTCAACATTGTCAACCTCCTCTTGACGAACAGAGGGTCGGGCACAGCGCCGCTCACATCCGAACCGCTTTTCTTCAATCGCCTGGGGAGTAGGTACACGATTTCTTCTTTATTTTCCTCACCGATGCAGCCGAATGTCTTCAGCAAAGATGTGCTTCGTGACTCGGAGACATTCACGCTGGGGAGCAGTTTCTGATAATACTTGACGCGTAATAGGTGAACGCACTTCTCCTTCGAACGCCGACAGAGGGACTTGAGGCCTATTCCTTTGGCGGCTCGCGGCGTCGGCTTCTCCTTAGGAGATGGAGTTGGCTGGGCCTCATAGTCTTCATCCTCTTCTTGCACGGGGTGTAGCTTGTTGTTGTTGTTGGGGAGCACCGGGGAGTCTTGTTGTTGTGGGTGATCAGCCCATGATGCATCCCCGAGCAATTGGCGCCAAAGGACTACCAATGCCGATGAGTTCGCTGCTCGCTTGAACAGCGATGATACCACGCCATGTTCGATCCGAGGAAGAACTTCATCATCAGCTACATTGTCATCATGACCAATGTCTTCAGCAGCGGTGGGTTCAACTGGCTGAATATCTTTCAGCCACATGAGCCTCTGTGGAGCAGCTCATGGACTATCATCCTTCGCTCTTGATGTTCTAACACGTCGGGCTAACCACGGAAATGGGTTCAACAACTAAGGGCCTGTGGAAGCAGCCCTAGTCTTCTTGGTCTTGGCGCTTCTTCTTGAGGGAGCGCATCGAGGCTTTAGTGTTCTTTTCTTTCTTCGCTTCAGCAATTTCTGCAGCCCTCGCTTCTTTCCTTCTCCAAGTGGTTGTGGTGACCTTTGGCTTCGAGCCACCATGCCGCTTGGGAAGATAATGCGAGGGGCTTCTTGGCTTGAAGGTTCAGCAGTTCAAAGACAAAGCTTCTTCTTCCTTTTGCAGCCATCCCGGGTCAATGCCAGATGGCCAAGGACTTGCGCTTCAAATTTCATTGTAGGCAAGCACACACTTATCACCAAAATCTTCATGCGCCTCGAGAGCCCCGAGCTTCTTCATGCTTCTTCGTAAAAGCTTTTTAAGCTCGTAGCATGACTTTGAAGTTTCGTGACGCCTTGAACACTTAGCTTGGCCACATGCTTTTGAATTGAGCCTCTCATAATCAATCTTGTTCTTGAGCTCAACGATGCGCCGAGCGAGAGCTAGCTCAAGCAATAGCTCCATTGAAGGAGACACCGAGGTCATGGGAAGTCAGAATCTTCAAAGTCGACATTGGGGGTGTTGAACCATTCATCAATGAAATTGTGGATGATGGCCACATCAAAGAGAGGCAAGTTGTTGAAGATTTCGCTTCTTCCTTGCTCTTTATTAGCTGCTCAAGGGCATCATCAAGCAAGATCTTCATCACTTGATGATCAATGGGTTCTTCACGCAGATTGCGGCAAGAGTCAAGGCTCTTTGATCGATGGTCCGACAAGTTGCTTTTTCTTCTCCGCTCTCTTGGAGACATGGGATTGATCTTCGACCGCACACCGCTTCAGGAGGTGCAAGGCTGCTGGCTTCGCATGAGAAGTCTTTGGAGGTGCAATGAGGTTGAAGCCTTTGGCTTCTTTTTGCTTCGCGGCTTTGGAGGAGGAGCAGGGCTTCATCGGAGTCAAGACCATTGTCGTAATGATCTACTCGCACCTTGGACCATGATGTAGGTGATGAGGCCATCAAGGTTGGAGAAGGGCCGATGACATTGGGATTAGTATCACGGAGCCACAAGACGGGGAGCAGAGGGACTGGGTTGAAGTCCAAGCCCAAGGACTTTTGTTCTTCTTGGCCAAGCCACAAAGAACCGGTAGTTGCGCTTGAAGAGAGAATCGCCACGACACCAGTAGTAGTGAGGTGGATCTACGCTCACGTGTCGTGGGTCCATGGACTATGCAAGGATAGAAGCCTTGATCAATGGTTTCATCTTCGCTTCTGGGTTGAAGGCCTCGATAGAGGATATCACCCCAAGGTCTCTTGATGGCATTCTTCTCTCGCATATTCCTTCGTCACAAACTTGTACTTGAACCACCTCAGCTTCAATAGCGCCGAATCCATTGATTCGCTTTTCTCCGATGATAATTCTCTTCGATCTGCCTTGTATAGTTCTCGCTAAGTCATCAGTGCATCTTTGGATGTTCTTCTTCTCGCTACTGCCCGCCACCCTTCCTTGTTGATTTTTCTCGCAGCCATGAACTTCAAGATGAATGGCTTCAATACGCTCAAAGGCTTCAGAGACTTATGCTTGCTGGTCAAGCAGAACCGGCTTCAGGAGAATTGATATGATGTCGTAAGTATTCTCGCAAACGAATGCGCACTATGAGAACCAAGGGATTCTCCCACGGACATGTACCGTGATAGCATTAGAGATGCGAGGAAGGGAAGAGGTCATATGCATTCTCGTAAGATTTTGAAGATAAATCAGCTTGAAGACATTGACCTCATGATGCTAAGACATTCACTTATATAGGTGAGTTGGTTCCAGATTTGTACCAACCGTGAATAAGTACAAGTGAGGAATCAAACTAGACAGAAATCTAAGTGAATCGACTAGGCAAGATGAGATGCGCAGCAATAGATCTAACTTGAATGCATGTAAACCACTTTTGTAAACAGTGATGAATCTTGAAGATCAAAAGGTGGTAAAAATAGAGTTATAATTACCGCATCAAGAACTGCTAGATGGGAAGAATAGGAGACCGAAAGCAGTTCAGCCCACCGTGCCCTAACTTGGCGATGGAGGACACCCACACGGCGATGGCAAGAGAGGATGATGTCCGCGGCCGACGTGAGGACGGCGTCGAGAAGTCGCGCAGCTAAGCCGCTTGTCACGGCATGTTGTCATGCGAGCTAGCGTGGCGCTTAGGGTTTTGACGGAGGTGGAGAGGTGGAAGAAGGATTTCTTACCGCAGGGACAAGTATTTATAAGTAGGTGAGAGACACAAGGTAATTACGCTGGGTTCCCTAGCGGTTCACATCTCGAGGGGCACGTGGCAAGCATGCAACATACCAGAGTTGTCCCATCGCTCCCACGCCCGCCGTGCATGTTTGAGAGTTGTTCCGCTTCCCGATTTCAACAATAAAGATAAGTCATTTAAAACAGATTTAATGTTTGTCTCTTTGCCTTCACCGACTAGGACGCAGAGAAGACATTCGACAGCTTCAATAGAATGCATATGATTTGGACAGATAGAGTTTGAGATAGGAAGCATAGAGAGGTTAGGGTCCCATCACATTCACTTAGTTCAAAAGATCCAATCTTGAAGACATAGCTATAAGTGAATGTCAGTAGAGGACAGTAACACTATATATATATCGTAAGCAATCAAATCATCATAGTGTAGAAAGTCATGAAGACAAATTGAAACTAAAGACAAACCAAATGCTAAGTCATTGCAATATAACGCCATGAGTGAAACACTTCAAACAGAGAAAGTTGGTGGTGGCGTATACTCCATCGATAGGAAGTATTAGACCTGCATATGACGACAATTATCGTGGCGCTCCGAAGTCAAATTCCATGTTAATGTATTCACACTCAGAGTGTAAATCTTCATTGATTGAAGATATACATTACTTTGTGTGTTGCACATCTAAGTCATCAACATGCATAAGTGTTAGGATGTGCCTCGATCACGTGACATTAGAGGATTCCAAGATATTTAGCTCACACCGTAACTTGCAAAACCTTTTCTCATCCAAGGGCTTTGTGAAGATATCTGCCAGTTGCTCTTCAGTGTTGACGTGAATGATATCGATATCTTTCTTCATAACATGATCTCTGAGAAAGTGATGACGAATTTCAATGTGCTTTGTCTTCGAAAGTGTGAACTGGATTGTTGGCTATTTTGATGGCACTTTCGTTGTCGCAGAAGAGAGGTACTTGTTTCAAAGTTGATGCCATAATCCTTGAGAGTTTGTTTCATCCATAGAAGTTGAGCACAACAGATCCAAAGAAGAATGTATTCAGATTCAGCAGCTTGAGAGTGATACACGCTTCGCTTCTTTGAAGACCAACAGACAAGTGATCGACCAAGAAAATGACATGTGCCTGATGTAGACTTGCGATCCACCTTGTCACCAAAGATAATCAGCATCCGAGAATCCAACCAAATCAAATTTTGAGCCCTTGGGATACCATAATCCGAGTGTTGGTGTGTAAGCCAAATATCAAGAATTCGCTTCACAGCCTAAGTGATGCGATTCCTTTGGTGCCGCTTGAATCGAGCACACATGCAAACACTAAGCATAATATCCGCCTAGATGCACATAAATAAAGCAAAGAACCAATCATGGAGCGGTATACCTTTTGATCGAACTCTTTACCATTGTCGCTGACCAAGATGGTGTTTATCGGCATTACGCCGTAGCCTTTGCGCCTTCCATTCCAAACTTCTTCGCATAATCTTTGAGGTATTTTCTTGAGATATGAAGATGCCATTTCTTTGTCGATTTAATTTGAAGACCAAGGAAGAACTTCAGCTCACCCATCATGGACATTTGATATTGCTCTTGCATCATGTACCCAAACTCATCACTATACTCGGGTTGGTGCACCAAGATTATGTCATCCACATATATTTGGCACACAAACAGTTCACCATCATATGTCTTCGTGAAGAGTGGGATCGAGGGATCCAGGTTTGAAGCCTTTGCTCTTCAGAAGTCTTTGATTGTATCATACCAGCACGAGGAGCTTGTTTGAGGCCATACAAAGGCTTTGTTTAGCTTGTACACCATATCGATGTTTTGGATCTTCAAAGCCGTGGTTGTGCGATATATACTTCTTCTTCAATCTTGCCATTGAGAAATGCACTTTACATCCATTTGATATAGCAAGATGTTGTGATGATTAGCATAGGCTAGCAAGATGCTAATAGCTTCAAGCCTAGCAACAGGAGCAAATGTTTCATCAAGTCAATTCCTTCAACTTGAGTGTATCCTTGAGCCACAAGACGGCTTTGTTTCGATTTACTTGACCATGCTCATCTTGCTTGTTTCGATATATCCACTTTGTTCCAATAATGTTATGCTTATGAGGGTCAGTCGCTGACAAGTTCCCAAACATTATTCAGCTTGAACTATTGAAGTTCTTCTTGCATGGCTTGAATCCATTCAGTTCCATAAAAGCTTCAAAGAACTTTCTTGGGTTCGATATTGACACAAATGAAAAGTGCCCACAAAAGTTTGCTAGTGTGTTGTTCTTTGATCGAGTGAGCGGACCAGTGCATTGATGCTGTTAATTATTTTCTATTTGAACTTCATTTGCAACACGAGGATGAACAGGATTAAGATTTTGCTCTCGCGATCATTGTCATCATTGGGAGGATTGTCTTCGGTCCGAGCATTGTCTTCAAAGTTGATTTGGTGCGAGATGATAAGTTCCTCTTCAGTCGTGCTTTTAGAGGGCATGATTTCACCAGTTCCCCATCACTTGATAGACTCATTTGAAGGAGCTTCATCTAGTGTACTTGGCGTAATCTCTCTCGTGAACCATTGGTTTCATCAAATTTCACATCCATAGTTTCAACGATTTTGTAGAGATAAAGGTTGAAGACTCATAGGAGTGTGAATCCTTTCCATAGCCAAGCATGAAGCCTTCGTGAGCCTTTAGGTGCAAATTTTGACTTGTGATGGGGATCCTTGATCCAAAGATCTAGCTCCAAATACTCAAGTAACCGACGCTTGGCTTCTTGCCAAGAAGTAGCTCATAAGATGTTTTGTTCAAGCTTATGGATGTACACACGATTGATGATGTGACATGTCAGATCAATAGCTTCAGCCGTAACTTTCTTGGTGTCTTGTACTCATCTAGCATTGTTCGAGCCATCTCAATGAGGGTTCTGCTTTTGCGCCAACGATGCCATTTTGCCGAGGTGTGTATGGAGCAGAGAACTCATGAGTGATTCCCATTGTATCCAGATACGATCAAGTCCAGTGTTCTTGAATTCAAGACCATTGTCACTTCGATGTGCTTGATCTTCACACCATAATTGTTCATTGCTCGATTTGGTAAAGCTACCAAGACATCTTGCACTTCAGCCTTGTAAAGAATTATATGAACCCATGTGTATCTTGAGTAGTCATCAACAATGACGGCTTACAGAGACAAAGCTTGTTGTGAGGGTGGAGTAGTGAGTAGGTCCAAATAAGTCCATGTGTAACAGCTCAAGGGTTGAGATGTTGTCATGATTGTCTTCGAGGGTGCTTTGCCCTTGTCATCTTTCCAAATTTCACAGTGCACCACACAAATGATCCTTCTTGAACTTGACATCCTCGATGCTAATGACATGCTTCTTCTTGACGAGTGAGTGTAAGTTCCTCATGCCATCATGTCCCAGCCTTCGATGCCAGAGCCAGCATTCTGAATCTTTTGTGAGAAGACATATGGCAAGTCAGGACCCACCGAGAAATCTACCATGTATAGATCATCTTTTCGATACCCTTCAAAGACTAGAGATTTGTCGATTCCATTAGTACAAGGCAACGATATTTGCCAAATATCACAATCATGTTCAAGTCACAAAGCATTGAGACACACATTGTTGAAACCAAGGATTCAACAAGCATCACTTTATCCATGTGTTGATCCTTTGAGATTGCAACTCTACCTAGACCCAATACCTTGCTTTTACCAAAGGTCAAGAAATGTAATGTGACTCTTGTCTGATGGACGAAGGTTGAGTCCATGAGAAGACTTCGATCACCAAATATATGATTTGTGCATCAACCGTCCATAATCCATTCTCAAGCTTTTGGTGATGTACCCTACAATGCTTAGAGGATAGGCTTCACAAGAGTGTTGTGAAGCATAAGCATTTGACACATATAGGGACAATCACATCTTATATCAAGGTTAGGACATAGTATGACCGATAAGAGATTCAGATGTGAAGTATATAGAATGACATTTTATCATGGCCCTAAGTGAATTTTAGGTCCCCAAAGAATAGTATCGGACGCCATTGATTGTCGGGTCGAGACCATTTTCTCAAAAAGAGAGTTAGTTCTTCTTGCCACCCACATCTTCAGGGGGCTTAGAAGCAATGAGTCTAAGTGCAACATCTCGAGAATTTTGGCTTTGAAGCCCTAGCAAATAGCCTTGCAGGAGATGAATGATACTCATATGAATAAGCGTAAAAGTTCTTAGTCCTATGAACATAGCGGTTCAAGATACACGCCATATTCATAAGTCCGAGCATGATTTCCGCAAAACATTGGCGTAGGGTGACTCATGTGAGTCCCAGATTCATGAAGCCTTTGGGCCACATGAAGCTATTGGTCTGGGGTTTGTCTTCTTCCTTGGTGGTGTCATGACGACATTCATAGGAAGATTCTCAATGTACCGCTTAGGTACCCAGATCTTCTTCATAGGTGGTCCATTCCTGCAGTTAGTACCAATGTACCTGGCAAACACTTCACCATTCTGATTTTTGAACAGCTTATAGTTTGCATCAAAGGATTCATCAATGATAATAGGATTAGCACAGTAAAACCAGATAAGGTGGATGGATCATCAAGGTTCCTTTGCAAAGAACCCATGTGGTTTTGGGGTACCGCTTCAGCTTCCAAAGACGAGCCATCAACATTCATTTTCCTTTCAACCCAACACCCTCTTTCCTAGGGTTTTGGTTCAGACCGCTTTTGAGGACATCGCAGAGTCCGATGTCCCTTCAAACTTTTGTACATCCTCGCTTCAAGCAATGTCTTCAACATAGCATTTTCATCGCAATAATAAAGGGTATCCTCCGCAGAGGGGTTAGTAACCACATTAGTAGGTGAAGACAATGAAACAGTAGCAAAGAGTGGAACATTCAACAACAGATGTAGCGCTATCACGCCAATGCATTTTAGACATGGTGGTTCAAATCCATCCCGAGCGGAACTGATCTGCTGAGCGCCGGTGACTCATTCACCTTTTGAAGATCTTCATGAGCCGCTTCTCAATTTCTCAAGCTCTTGTTTCCTTTGAAGATAATCATAGGAGAGCCTTTCATAAGTAGTTGAGAGCGATTCATGACGACCTTCAAGTTCTTGGTACTTAGCATGAAGATTTTTATGTCATCAACTAAGGACTGTGAACGCGTCATTTCAGCGCCCAATGTGTCATTGCTTTTGTCTAACAGTTTTTGAGTATGTTCCATAGCCTTTTGTTGTTCAAATGCAATTTTAGCAAGTGTTTTGTAGTGGGTTTGATTCACAATCGAGTCATCTTCACTTGAAGTTTGAAAGTAAGCATCGCGTGATTTTACCTTGGCACCACGTGCATGAAGCAAAGGGTGGGAGTAGGATCGTCTTCGCATTAGCTTCAAATACAGGTGGAAGTCATTGTCTTCTGTTGAAGATGGACTTGACATAGGTCGTGGCTAGAGCTGCACTTGCAACGCCAGGTCGACTCCTCTCTGACTCCACCTCCGCCTCCTCCGCAGCTCTCCTCCAATCCATTTCCTTGCCAACAAAAGCACGAGCCTTGCCGATGAGCTCTTCTTGTATGATGAAGACTTGAAGAAGACTTAGAAGACTTTGAAGATTTCTTCTTCTTCTTGTCATCAGAATCATATTCCTTGCTTTTCTTCTTCTTCTTCTCATTGTCCCACTGTGGACACTCAGATATGTAGTGACCAGGTTTCTTGCACTTGTGGTAGGTTCTCTTCTTGTGATCATGTGTGGAAGCTTCATCATTCCTTGAGCTAGATCGTGAAGACTTTCTGAAGCCTTTCTTCTTTGTGAATTTCTGGAACTTCTTCACAAGCATAGCAAGTTCCCTTCCAATGTCTTCGTGATCTTCGTAACTCGCAATGATTCTTCTTCGATGAGGAAACAACTTTTGCCTTCAAAGCACGAAGTTCGCCATAGTTTGGGCCATAGATATCTCTTTTCTTAGATAGTCGAACTCATGTGTTGAGCCTCTCAAGTATATCGACGGATCGAGTGTCTTGAAGTCGACATTCTTGTATCATGAGGGCAAGGGTGTCAAAGGAGCTATCAAGTGATCTCAAAGAAGGTCTTGACGATTTCATGCTTGGTAATCTCAGGCCAGCGCCAAGAGCTTGAAGTTCATTTGTGATATCGGAGGCGATCAAACATGAGTCGGACATTCTCATTGTCGCTTCTCTTGAAGCGGTTGAAGAGGTTATGAAGAACACCGATTCTTTGATCTCTCCGGGTTGAGACGCCTTCGCTGACCTTGGATAGCCAGCCCCGCACTAGCTTCGACGCTTCCAGAGCACTCACACGGCCATACCGTCTCTTTGGTCGATGACCACGATGATGTTCTTCGCAGAGAGTCCAGCTTGAATGAACTTCGACATCAAGGGGGTGACACCTTCACTAGCTTTTGGGAACGCCATTCTTGATGACATACCGAGGTCGACATCATCGGCTTCAAGATGCATACGATCTTATTCTTCCAAGAGGGATATTCAGCCCATCGAACACGGGCAAGCAGCGGAGACTTTGATTATCCCCGCAATGGCATAGTGAAACTCCGTGGT